>JAOBAS010000045.1:16115324-16142657 GCA_025311575.1 Elanoides forficatus
CCCAAACATGACACAGCGTCGTGAGAAATGACGTTTTAAACGACGGTCGGTCTCACCATCAGCGCAATGCCTACCGTTGGGGTAGCGGTCGTGGCTGCAACGCATTAAGGGTGATTGTTTAAAGACACCCAAGTCTGACCTAAAGAAGGACTTACATGCTTGAAACTTGCCTGCTTCTCCCAACTATTCTGGTCAGCACAAGAAAGGACAAATTCACCTCTCTTATCTCACATGTGTTTAAAATTAAAACCAGCGGTTTGAAGCCAAGAAAAATCTGTTCACACATAAAAGGAAAAAAATTGCACACAAACTTATCCAAAACACTGAATTATGAGTGACTATGGGAAAACTGTGAATTGTAATTAAAGTTACACCTCTTACTACCTTCCAGACCAAAACATAAACTAGCTGAGTGGCTGTATTTAATTCTTTAAGCAAAGCTGTAGGACTGGATTTTTGGGTCTCAGCTTTAAACAGAGAAACATGCAAGTTTCTGCAAGGGTTAAAAGCAATATTCTGCAAGGGTTAAAAGCCACATGAAGTTGCTGTTACATTCCACAACTACTAATCTGGCTTAACTTTTAAGGGAAGTGGTTGGAAGTACAGGTGCAACAGACTGTTTTTTATCACTCAGTGGGCAGTATTGGAGAATAGTGCAGAAAACGGGGTGTGTTCCAGTCAACTGCAGAGAAGCTGTTGTACTCATTTTATAGACTAATAAGACATTTGGACAGAGATTTTAACAGCAGCAGCAGTAACTGAAACAGTAGCAGGCACTATTATCTATGAGAATACATTATGGAAGTCTTTGTAGCTTTTGTTTTACCAAAGAACAGTTTAACAAAGAAGTTTTGCAATTTTTCATTTTGTTCCCAAGTATTTAATGACAAGCACAGTTCCAGAAGATAGCTCTTATCCTTCTGGACTCTGATTTCTCATGCAGAATGAGCGTATTGAGGTTTTAATATTAAATAGTTTACTCACGGCACTTTCATTCAGACTCACATGCTAGTTTTCCTCCTTCATAAAAAGGTATTTTTGGATACATGGCCGAAGAGCCAATCCACAAAGTTGCCTTCCGAATGCAGCAGCTGAGCGCAACGCACAATCCCAGAGTTATCCCTCTCGCTACGCTCAGAGCAACGCATGGGTAACACTCTGCACGTCGGTCTGAGCATAATGGGAAATGCCATCCACGCCAGCAAGGCTGGAAAAACCTTTTTCCTGATTGGCTGCTCATCCCAAACTGCCTGGCAGAGGTTCGAAATATGCAATGCGGGGAAGTGATATTCTGTGGCATTCATTCAATTTACCTGCACTACACTCCAGGGAACCATGCTATTAAACAACAGCTCCAGCGGGTCAATAAAGTTAACTTAATTAAATTGCTTTCCCTCCCACTCTTCCAACTAGTAAGATTTAGGGCACAGGGACACAGCACTGCTTGTAAATAAAAGGATGATTTAGCTAATCATTTGCTGAAGAAAGGCATATTTTTTGTCAATAATGCTACACACAAAGCAGAGCGCTAGCTTAAATTAAAACAATCATGTAGGGTAAAGGGAGAGACAATACCTACTAATGAACGGCCATTAATACTTTTCAAGCAGTGTCAATTAAATCCACTACTTAAAAGTTAAATCTTGGGGATTGCACTTTTTGCTCCATAAAACTGAAATTACAATTGCTTGAATGTAATGTTATAAAACATACCATCATTATTACAAGCATAATGAATGCACAATCTTAATTTGCTGGGGACTGATCTAGTCCCTTTCTGGTCATTTTGGTACATACACTCTCACTGCCTTACAAGAGTCATCTTTTAGGAGTCTCTAGTCTGTCTTTTTCAATGGCAGTACACAGAAAATATCACCAATAACTAAGGATAACAAACATCACAGTTAAGCCAATGTTTACAGATTATTTCCAACCTTATCATACTTTCAAATCCTCAGTCTGAAACCTCTGAGGCTGCTCGTCTATTTGAGGCTACATGTTTTGAAAGGCTACAATTAAACTGATGTAGCTGTTTTGCAAAATGAGACTTAGCTGTTCTCATTCCTTTTTCCTCCGAAACTCTACTACTTTCTCACTTGGAATACAGACTTAACGTTTTGGCAGGAGTTGCCCTGATGTTACATGTGCACCCTCTGCTCTGCCTCTCGAGTCTTTCCAGCTTTGCCCCAAATCTCCCTTTGCGTATGCTGAGCAAAAGCGTGCCAAGCACTGGCAGCTAGACTCTCTAAAGATTTCTTCTGCACTGTTTATAATCTATTCCCTCTGAGCTTTTACCTGCAAGTAAATGGGTCTTTTTTGTTTCTTTTCTTCAAATATCTTGACTGTTCCCTATGAATAGCAAGACCTTGGAGCTGGTCTGAGTTCTTATAAACAAGTGAAAAGGGAGGGATCCTTGTAAAGGCACGTAGGCACAATTTAACGTAGGAAGTATGAAAGCACACTACAAGGCAGGAAAAAGGTGCCTTTATGTCCTCATAGCAAGTTCTTGCAGTACAGGCGGTCTCTCCGTAAACCTGTCTGCTGTCGGGTCTGAGACCGTCCTTTCTTCCCAGAGCTCAAATCCTCCCCCAGTGTTGGGTTTGCTGCCCTCTGTTCTGCTCTGACTCCATCCATCCAGCGCAAGTGAAGGTCTCTGACCCCAAACCAGTGAAATCACCAACCTGAGTAGCCTTGTGGTAGAGTCCTTTCTCTGTTTTTCATGCTGGTTATTTTGTCTCTTATTTCTTCACAGCACAAGCTGGAATGGCAACAGCCTTCCTGCACATCATCTCCCAGTATTACAGAAAGAAGCCCAGGGAGAGCATTACTCACACGGATTTGAATGTCACTCCCCAAGAACTCCCACTGAATACCATAAGACAAAACTAAGATTAAACATATTTACTGTGATTAGGAGTCTCAGAATTCAGTTGGAATGAACAGCCATTTGACTGCTTCATATTCCAGAATGTGTTACTTCATCAACGACTTGTCCAAGGCGAGAGTCCACAATGAAAAATGCATATACAAATACAAACATTAAATAACCAGGCTGAGAAATTTAACATAATACTAAATATCGCCGATCTAGGGAACTATCTGTCAAAGAGACTGAATTAATTTAAATTAATGGCACAACGTAGCGGAAAGGTGGTCAGGGTGCCAAGCGCTGTCGGGTGAGAGCCAGGAGGTCTGGTGGGGTCGCCCGTCCCTTTTCTCGCACAATTTCTACAGCACCCAAGGGTGCTGCCCTTGACCTCCAGGAGGGGAGAGTGATACTCAGCTGCCCCTGGTGCACCTCCCCACTGACAGATCTCAGCTTCAGAGAAAGAGAGCTCTATTCACAGCATCCAGAGGTGCCAGGAGGGGGCAGAAGGACTTGCAGGACAACAGTGACCTTTTGGCTAGGACTGAACACACTGAATAAGACCCTTCTGGAAGTAGAAGGGTGAAGAAAAGGGAAGTTTCTATTATAAAACAAATAGCATTGAAATAGAAATTCTTCTCTTTTTTTTTAACCAGTTTAACTCCATATGGCAGCATAAAATAATTCAATATTATAGTAATGATATTCACATATTTTCTTTTCCTTTTTTCACCTCAATTCCCCAAGCCAGATGAAGTTGATAGGCCAGGAGACAGATGCTCTGCACTTTTATTGCAATATATATACCTCAGTGAATAGTAAGAAAACTACAAGCATTATCAAAAAAAGAAAGAGAGAGAAAAAAAATAGGAAGAAAGTCTTCTTAGGATAATTAAATGGCTTGGTTCCTTCCTAATGAACTGTACTTCTGGCTCTTTGCTCATTTGTACCCTGACAAGACAGGCAAAGAATGTGTCTGTAACTGCCTACTAAGTGTTGTTATCTTTTAACTGGTTATTAGTACTACAATACAAAAATAATATTCATGTTGAGCTACGTAGGACTGCATTTAGCCAAACCTGCTCTTAAGCTGGACTGGGTCTTCCAGAATGCGGTAATCATAGTTTGGTAGCAGCATTCCTCCTTAAAAAGACACTAAACACTCGCTCTCTGCCCCAAATTCTTTGGGCTGCCAGGAATTTGCAGCACTTTGCCAGAGCCCCAGGAGTTGCTGCTGGAGGCAGGGTGTCACAGACATACACCATAACCCCAGGGATCCCACAGACACATTTTTGGGGAGGAAAGCAGAGCTGCCAAGAGTTTCCCACTGCCGTGGCGGGGAAGGTGCCGCCTGCGGGTTCAGCATCGAGGGCGAGCGGCAAAGACAGGCAATACCTGCTCTGGCCCAAAGTCTCTGAGGGAGAAGGTAACCCCTGAATACTATTTTAACACACCTGAACTGGGGTGAATTCCTGCCTTTTTGTGTCCACTGCCACTGGCTTTTCTTGCCTGAGTAAAGGCTCCCTAAAACTGAATTCCTCATTCAGCTGTCCCCCTGCCATGCCCACAACGAGGTGACTGTAACCCTTCATTTTCACTCATGCGCTCACCCGAAAAACTCTGAATTAGCAGATCGCTGCCACAGGTGCTCAGCATCTCCCATGGGCAAGATCTTTATTTGTTATACCTGTCAGCCCAGTCAATGAATGCTCTATCTCACGGTGGGCAAGCATATTCCTTCCCGCCAGTGTCAAAAGCATATCTATGTATTTGGCAACGCTCTACGCCGAGCGACTGCCGTGCTGCGGGAAAAGAAGATTGTGATCAGCACCGTTTGTCTACGTAATTGCACTTGTTACTGGACAACTGTTGGGTCAGAGGCTAATGTTTTTTATTTATAGTCTTTCCACATTCATCTGAATTTTCCTGTGCCTTTTCCCCTAACAAAGATTGCGGTGCCATTTGGCTTCGTACTGCAGGAAGTCTGCTAGAAATCTGAGAATAAATGTCTGAAAGTAAATCTATCACACTCGATTGAACAGAATTTTATATCAAGGAGCTGGAGAAGCAGCTCAGGTTCAAGGTGCATTTCTAGGAAAAAAAAAGACCACGTACATATTTAGCTGGGTTTTTTTTTTCATATTGTGTAATTTCTAGGAAAATATATTGAGTTCTGCTAATGGTATACACAGAATTATATATGTGGAAGATGAAGATCTATACATTTTCAAGGTTAGCTTTCAATTAGCCCTTTATTAACAACACTACCAAACAAAACTCAAATATACTTCCCCGGATGCTACCTTATCTTTAAAAGCTGAAACAAAAAAATATATGTCCCCCTTATATCTCAGTGACCACATAATCTGGTTCTGAAATGCACTAAATGAGAAAAAAATATTTGTTTTCTTTATGATAAGAATTCTGCTTATTTTCACAAAGATTACGCATAGTATTTTGCCTTTTTGTTATGCTTATTAAATAAAAAAATCAACATCTAAGTGTAACACACTTATTGCCTTAGGCACATCACTATTTCACTTCTTTAACACCTCAAGGGTTTCCAAATAATCATGCAAAGTAGAGCTGCTTGCTTCATTTTTCCATTGTCATGCAGGCAGCCTGGACAGAAATTCACACATCGGTTTTTAATACAAGAATGGATTTGCCTCAAACTGCTTTTTTAACTAGGTGCATTTTTTCAGATTAAATATGTATTTTTATTTAAAAATAGGGTCATTTACTATTAAACATGAAATTTTAAGAAGGTACTGCCAAACTTCTTAAATTCATAAACTTGTTTTACATTAAATTACATGCAGTATTCAAGTATTCCATATCTGTTGGTAAAGATTTGCTGACCATCAAACCACTGAGCTGGGAGAGTTTGAGTGACTGAAGAAAATGGTCTCTGACAAATTGTTCCGCCCAAGTTTGATAGGTGTAGCTTCCTCTGCAGGTGCAGAGAAGGTATTTGCTTCGCTTCATTCAGGTTAGCTCTGTTCAATATCTGGTTCATGCAAACCTATCGCTTGAGAGCTGATAAAGGCAGAAAATCTTACTTTCTACTGTAGGTGAAAGCTCCACAGCAGAAGCCTGCTAATTCTAAAATCTTGCAGGACACAGCAAACAGAAAGAAGCACAGTTCTTTTACAGTTCTATTTACTCAGTACAAAAAAACGGTTGATTTGACTAACAAATAACCTTAATACAAATAATAAATAAAACAAACATGTAGTAAATGTGAAAGGTCGTTCGTTTGTTTCTAAGATAACAAAAAGTAAAAATCAGGAATCTGAATAAATATATGAGGAGCTTTTATATAATTCCCTAAATACAACTTAATATAGTTCCACCTTTACAAACAAAAGTACTTGATGTAAACAAAGCAGCAGTCAAAATAATCTGGTGCATGATATTCTCACAACAGTGGAACAGGACTCATTATAGTGATCAAGGACTTTTCTCCCATCACCACTTTGACCACGGGAATTACACTTCCAGTCAACAATACGGTACGCAAGGAGAATATGATGTAAAAGGAAATTACCTACTCTTATTTGAGTAATAACATATTTCCCAGTCTAGATTATCAAACAAGTGAGGTCGCCCACTGTATTATGTACTGCTACATTGTGGCAGAAAACCTGAATACTTTAATGATACCAACTGAGAAGAACCAACCCTTTTCCAGGAAGGTAATTAAAAAGTGAATGCACGAAAAACAGGGTGATGATTTCGTTTACGCTCCTTGCTTGCTCTTTCCCATGGTAAGACCATCAAATCAGCTCTCAGCTTCTTTTAAAAAAGCCAAAGCAGACTGAGCCCTTTGAATCTGTTGCAGACATTTTCTTCAGTGTACTAATGATTTCTGTGGCCCTCTCCTGACCCTGGTTTTTTTCAATATGCTTTCTTAAAGCTGGGACACCAAAATGCAGCCTTCTAGCATCAGTCTTACCAAAGCCAGACTCATGACCAAAGCAATAACCCCTGTTCTATGTAATCAATTTTCTCACTGGAGTTGCTTATCTGATGGGATTCCTGAAGTCCTTCCCTTAAAGGTTGTTCCTTAGAACACAATTCCTCTTTCTCTCAATGAAGCTAGTATTCTTCAGCCTTAAATTAAATATTTCGCTTTATATAGATAGGCTGAGGTTACCAAGCAACCCAGGTTTCTTGCTATAGCCAGTGGCCTGGACTCTTTGCATCATTTGCAAATTTCATTGACAGCGATTCTATCAGCTTCCAGGTTGTCTGAAAAAACGCTGAAAACGTATGTCTAATTGTGAACCTTGCTGAAACCCACTACAGACACCTTCCCTCAATCACAACTCATCATGCCAAGTATTTACTGTGGATGGGCTAGTTTAGCATGTGCTCTATTGTCGCTGTGTAGGGTTAATTTTTCATCAGAACATTGCAGTAAACTCTAATAATTTGCCGGGAATATTGTAAAGCCAAGGCAGCTGAAAGGTACTGTAAGCAGAGGCGAGGGTTTTGGGTTCCAATACTACTTAGTTGAAGAGGGAATTGACCCTGTGAATATTTCACATCTGTACTACAAATTAAAAGAAGATACAACCACTACTACTTCCACCTATACTGTGAACCTAATTATCCTTCTCCTTTGCTTTTGTAACATCTGCCTCAAAATGAGGTGTTGTTTATTAAAATTGATTAATCTACCTAAACCCAACTGGAGCCTCTTTCCCAGCCTCTGCCCCCATCTCAAAATGAAGCCCTCCCTTTTCTCCATTCAGATTGACTCACTATTTATTATTTATTCCCTGGGTTGACGAAGTGATAAATCAGGTGTGTGCACAGTCCTGATATGCTTAATGCCACAGAGATTGAGTAATTCAATTATTAGCCTTGAACTCATCGCATCAAACGGCCTCAGCTTCCTTACGGTCCGCTTTTCACGGTAAACAGGACAGAGCTTCAAAACTGCATCTTGGAGACAAATCCAAGCAGAATTGAAGCTGTTGGTTCTAGCCTGTCTTTCCTCTTAGTAAAATTCAAGTGAATGGTCAATTAAGTAGATATGGAAGCTCATATTGTTATACACATCTCTGACATGCTGTGGTCGAGATAGTAAAGGGAACCACACAGAAATGCAGCTAATTAGAAGAGACATCACTTAGTAACAAGCGATATATTCAGTACACCTGCTTTCTGGGATGGCAGAAATCTAAGTAATGACCCTGTGTTCTTTTCAGACCCCAAATAAGACTCAAAGGTTTGGCTATGTACTTATAGCCAAAACACCTGAAAAGCAACCAACCAAGCGATAAGGAAGAAGGAAGCTGGTTTTTCACTTGTAAAAACAATGGAAACCGAGAAAAATCTTCTAATTTCATCTGCTTGTGTAGAATGTGAAATTTTGGGTGTTCAATCTATAGCTTCTAACAAAATTACATTTAAGTAATGTAAATAATGTAAACCCAAAGATTTTTATTCCTGTATTTTCACTAATTGATGTAAGCATTTATTAAATAGTGCAAACTCTTTATATCACGCTTCCTTCTTCTATGTGAAATAATACATCAGAACTCTTATTTTGGAAGTTACTGGTAGCTAAATGTGCTTATTTATGATATACAAGGCCATGAAATATTAGATACTGTATCACTTCTATTCAATGTATTCTCTTCATCTTCATCTCAGAAATATGCAATGGCAAAAAGTGATAACATCCTAAAATTTCATTACCTATTGTCCATAGGATAATCAAATATAACTGCCAAAGCTGACCCAGCCTGTAACCAGGCACTGAGTTTCATAAAATCCTTTGGGTACACTGAAGTGGAACATATTCCAACAAGAAGCAAATAACATAATATTTACAGTAGCTGTATGAAATTACAAAGAAAGATGAAGTGTGGTAGTGATATGAGAATCTTCATTGCTATTTTGGTGGAGCAGTCTCTGAAAATATAAGATCCCTCACTTAAGAAGCTAGGATGAGTGGATTCCATTGTTTCTAAATAATGTTGTGTTTTAAAATGTAGTTTCTTATAAACATTATTCTTTATGAACAGGAAAACTTTAAGAAGTTCTAAAGTTCTTCTTCAATAAGTCTGGAACAGAAAGGAGCTTTCTTTTGTGTTCCTCTTACTAAGAATCCTCTTCCTCTCCCTTCCAATGCAAGTTGTTCTTTTTCATCTCTGCTTTTCCCAAACCTACTAGCCCCTCTAACCCTCTTTCCTTTAACTGTAGAGGCTATCCTCAGACACTATTATTTCCAGCAGTTTCCAAATTTTTGCATCTTCCTTTCACTAAGTCCAGCAAGGAGTTCCAAGTTGTTAAATACTTTTATTTTCCCCTTTCTATAAAATCTCTGCTATTTTTGAGAGATACCATCTTTATATTTGTCTCAGAGTTTTTACCTCAGGCTTCACTCAGATTAGGAGGAGTAACAACTTGTAGGTTACTTTTAGAAGCTTAAAAAACTTTGAAAAAAGCTTTTCTCTTGTACCTTTAAAATTGAAGCCAAGGGTCAGACAAGCACCTCTTCCCATTTCCCAGTATAACCACAACAGAGTCCAGGAAATCTAACAATTATGGAAGAAGAACAAAGTCCAAAGACCCTTTTCAAGGCTCAAGTGCCCTCATTTTACATCAGTTTACCTTCAGGGTAGTATGTATCGAGCCTGAACAGTGGGGTGGTGCAGCCCTCCCAGGCCACGTTGCGGTGTCGGGACCAGCCAACATTGTGTTCTCGCACAGTGAGTTGGGACAGCCCAGTACTTTCTTATCCTGGTTATGGTACAGTGAGCCTGGACAATTAGGCACCCTTTAAATGCACCTGAAATTCCTGTTGCCTGGAACCATACCTGAGTCTCCTCCTCCTTGGATCATGACTCACTGTTGTGGTTATCTGACAAGAATTATGGCTAGAATGAAATTACAATGACCAAAGTCAATCATCTCGCAAACCTATAAAACAGCAGCCCCAAGTGAAACCCTCTGAGCTCTCCTGGACCACGGTGGGCTGTGATCAGCATCTCCCACTGAGTGGGATGCCTCTCAATGCGCACAAACTCTCTCATTTGCAAAAATCAGAGGACCGTCACCAAAAGCTGACAACAGAATCTGGGCTGATGCCCTTCACTCCTTGAGGCTCAACTCTTCACCCGTTAAGAAATGCTGAGACATTTCACGTGAATATTTCACTGAATTCGAGGGGAATTTTTAACAGATATACCTCTGTTTATATCTATCTATCTATCTTTATGTCTGTGCGCGTACATATGTGACTTGACCTAGGTATATTCTGTTGAATTGCTTTGTAAATGTTAAATTAGCCAGTGACTTTTACTAAATCTTGTGACTTGCCTCAAACTGTAAATGAACATCGGACTGCTGCTACACACATAATCCCTTAGACATAAACCGTTGCCCAAGTCTGGGACTAGGAGTCAATCCAGCCGCACCTAGACTCCGACAGGAGTTTAGAAAGCAAGGGGGTCTTCTCTGAACCTTGTGACTCAACGGGAGGGTCTCCCCTACCTTTCTGCACTCCTGATCTTTATACAAATCATGAAAAAATCAATTCTAGCTTGATCCTTCTTTGTATGTTGCTCCCTCAACCTTTTGCATTTTCGGTCTCTGTATAAATCATTCTAGTTTGATTCTAAATTTATTTTTCTTTGTACACTTCACCCATGTATTAAGTAATAGAGTGAACCTTGCCATCAAACTCCGTGAAGTCGCGCTTTTATAAACTCCTATTAAATCACTTTTGCTAATGCGACAGGCTGAGAGTTAATTTCTCAAACATCATGGTGGGGCAAGTTCTGCCTAAGGACAAACTCTACATAACAACAAACCTGCAGAGCAAGGAACCGAAGGTGAAAAGAAGCCGACCAGCACAGGACATCAGCAACAGGACAACAGGACAGGGAGGTCCCTGTTCTGATAACGCTGTTCTGATAACACTGAGCAGGGCAGCTCACCCTGCACAGCCAAAGATCAAACAATGGTCATGCCTGAAGGGAAGGAGAAGTTACTCCCCAAATGACCCCTAAGCCCACCAACCCATTTCCTGAAGGTTCTGAAAGCACAAACCCCACGACACCTAATTAGCCTAATGAGTTCAAGTGCCCACCCAAAGGAGAGGAAGGATGATAAAAGGACACAAACTGAAGCCCCATGCGCATGCACCCACCAGAACAGGACCCCTCGGCTGACTGCACCAATGTTGGACCCAGGACCAGTGAAATCTTTCTCTTTCTCTCTTTTTTTTTTTTTTTTCTGTAATCCCTACACCTCATCCCTTTAGACATAAACCCCTGACCATGTCTGGGACTAGGAGCGGATCCAGCCGCCCCTGGGCTCCTCTCTGAGAAGGAGTCTAGAAAGCAAGGGGGTCTGCTCTGAACCTTGTGACTCAATGAGAGGAGTCTCCTTATTATTTTCCCTGAACTGATCCCTAAATAAGCAAAGCCTGTAGTATATGTTCAGTGAAGTATGGTTAGGACGTTACAGTTTACTGATGTAGTTTCATGCCAATTTTTGTTGTGAGCATACCAATTTTTGTGGTGAGCATGCCAATTCTTCTTGTGAGCCAATAAAAGTTGAGTGTTGTGAGTTAAAGGATCCCCGGTGTCGTTTCACCTTAATCCTGACCTGGGAATCATCAAACCTGAGTCACTGTCCTGAGAAATTTGGACGTGACAGCTAATACCTTTGACAGCGATTCTTTACACAGTCCAAACCACTCATTCGTGACAAAACAGGAGTGAGAAGGTTTAAGCGCAGTCAAAGGTCTAAATTTTGGGGAACGCAGGGGAATTTGAGAAAGACAATGCAAAGTAGGTGGGAGAAATTGAGTCAGGTATTGCTGCCATATAGATAATAAGCATAGTTATGGAAACAAGTTGTATTAAAGGGCTATTCTGGTATAACCTGCTGTACTAGGTGGACTGCACTGCATAAGGTACTGATTTAGATGCAGTGTTAGCAAACTCTTGATGTAGTATAAACCTGAGACTAAGCAGTTCAACTTTTCCAAGAGTAAGACAAGCAGAGGGAACACAGGAGACTAGATGGGCAAAGGAGGCATATAAAGACAGTTTTTGTATCCATGTGAATCCTGGTAAATTTTAGGGTCCCGTTTACTGTAATGAGTAACCTCTGGAGGCTTCCAAGAAGAAAAAGAAGAGCCCAACTGCAAATGAGTAAGCACTTCCTGACCCCAAAGCCACACAATTCTAGGGACAGAAAAGAAGCTTTAACCGTTTAACCTTTTACCAGGAAAACTCCCCAAAATGTTCAGAGATACGAGTACAGTCCCACTGGCATTACCAGTTGGAATAATCAGGTGAGCGAGTATACTTCATCTCAATCATATCTGATAATATTGATAGATTTCATTCTAGCTACGAAAGATTAAGATCGCTTTCATACTATTCAATTTGCACTCACATTCACTTGGCCCAGAAAATGAATATGGTAGTCCATATAATAAATACAAGGATTAAATACAAGTCAGGGCTACAGGGGAGAAAACAAAACTGAAAATGAAGAACTTACTTGTCAGAAGACCAGTGATATTTAAAAAACTGCTGTTGCTGGACAGTTTTTGCAGTCACTCTGCGGTCTCAAGGAAGATATCTAAAGGTGTTGAGTATGCTCTGAAAAGAAGAAGAATCAAGAACTTAGTAATTATATCACCTATCAAATACTAAACCAAAACTTGTCCACAAAAATTTGCTTATGAGGTTATTCATTCAAAAAATAATTTTTTATTCCACCACTGAATCTGCAGAGAGTTTATAGGCTTCTACAAGTTGAACTGCTCAGATCAGGCTTCCTGGAGTGCACAGGGAATCAGAACAATGAGATGAGTAATTATTTAATTTATTCTCTTGCATATCTACACTTCTAAGCTGTTCTAGTTGTGAGAGAGCAATGAAAATGAAAGAGGTCCAGCTCCTTTCTGGTTTGATAAACCAATATGCTGGAGTAAATGATTTTCCAAAACAAGCACATAAAATCATATCCCTAAATGTCTTTCAGACAATTTACTAGAGTTCATTAGCTATCTTTTGGACTAGTTCATGTATTTGGCCTCCTTATTTGTGATCTAATAGCTGAGGATGACCCTTTGTACTCACAACATTATTCTGCATTTTAGGTCTAGCATTGTAATTTCCAATTGTCCTTAATGGACAGGACAGTTAACTGAGTCAAAGAGCCATCTCAGCTCTCCAAATCAAAATGAAACTGAAAGACTAGGAGATGACCAGTGCTTCCATCTATGCAGACTGTGGGGGGAGGAGGTAGAGCAGTTGGGAATGAAGGAATGAAGTTAAGCCTGGGAAAAAAAAGGGGTTGAGAGAAGGTGGGTTTCGCGTTGTCTTTGTTTCTCACTATCCTACTCTATTTTTAACTGACAATAAATTAAATTAATTTTCCCCAAGTTGAGTCCGCTTTTTGCCCATGACGGTAATTGGTGAGTTATCTCCTTGTCTTTATCTCAACCCATAAGATGTTCTATCATATTTTCTCCCCCTGTTCTGCTGAGAAGGGGAAGTGAGAGAGCAGATGGGTGGGTGTCTGGCTGCTGGCCAAGGTCAACCCACCACAGCTATAAAATAATGTGTCCATCATCGATCTCTTCAAGATCAGCAGGACTGAGACTGGGATGGAAAAAAAAAAAAAAGCTATACGAAGAAAACCCTGCCTATAATGCATAGGAATAAACAGAATTAATAAGGAACAGAACTCCTTCTCAGAGAAAACTGCATTAACAGGAAATCTTCATATACCTCTAGCTTCTGTACTGTAGTGCAGCCACAAATTTGAAAACGAGAGCTTACGTTAACAAGCAAAAAGTCAAATGACTCATACTCCATGAAAGGAGAGTGCTGAAAACCTCATTTGAAAAAGATCTCTGCTTGTGATATGCTACTGAGGTCTCTTTGGCCCATTAGGGAATTTTTGACAGTGATCATTGAAATATAAAATAGCAAGTGTTTTAAAGTTGGAGATGAGACTGATTGACTTGCATTAATGTATTTATTCTGTCAGCATTTCTTTTAGAAACAACTATTTAAAGTTCTTTCGCAGCTAGGTTTTAACAATCCTGAGGTGATTTATTTAATTCCAGATTTCATTAAGCTCCAGAACTTCATCTTAGCAACCATTATGGTAGTAATAGCACATTTCAGCTACGAAAAAAACTGAAGAGCTATGCATCTCTATCTGATATTGAAGACTATGGAATGAAATCTCCATTGAGGTAGTACAGCAAAGGATTATACATTTGTTTGGATTCCCTTGGTTTTAGTGAGGATATGCCTTACTGTGGCAAAATTAGCAAACCCCTCTCAGATAAAACTCATTGAATGCACTCTGTCCTGACTGAGTTTCTTAGAATTAATGTTCTGTTAAAATAATCAACAACCTGCTAAAAAGATGGGGTCCATGGGAAACATTCACACTGCCTCACATACTTGTGAGGAATCTCTGGTATAACAAAACCTAAAACAATATGAATTGCCAGTAGAACTGAGCGAATATTAAATTCTACCAACAATCTCCTGTTTACAGCCTAAAACACTCTTGTAATTTAGCTGTGTTTTCATGGCTAAATAACTAAGGTCTCATGCCTGTACCCTGGGAAATCTATAAACACACAGTGAAATTAACTGTTAGTTGGGAAAGAGAGCTTGGAAACAGCTTTATGAAAATGTCACCTAAATCCTCATCAACTGTCAAAAAAAGAAAATAGTATATTAGGAAATATTAGGAAAAGAAGAGAAAAAAGCAGAAGAAAACATGATAATGCTGCCATAAAAATCCGTTGCCCACCTAACATTTTGATTATTGAATACAGTTCCAGTCATCTCATCTCAAAAATGACAGGATAGCAATAGAAGGATAAAGAAAAGGGTGACAGGATGATCAAAGGTATGTAATGACTTCTGTACTAGGAGGGGAAAAAAAAAGGCTTTAGGATTTTCATATTGGAAGAACGACAAACAAGGGGAAGGACTGTGACAGAGCCCCAGAAAAATCATGAACAGTACTGGGAAAGTGAATAAAGAATGCTTTTTCACTGTACTTCATATCACAGGAAGCAGTCCCAATAAAATGAGCAGTTAGCAAGTTTAAAACATGAAACCCAAGCAAGGATGCTTTCCCCAAAGATCATAATTAAACGGCAGAACTCATTGCCACAGGATGCAGTGGATGCTACATACAAGTGTGGGCTTCAACGTGTTCATGCTACTTTGCTTACAATGAAAAGGTCCGTACTGCTGCACCTCAATTATATACATGAACTCCATACCTTCAGTTAAGCTAATGTGAACTGCTCTGAGCAATTCTTATATAGACAAGGAATGATTCTGTTCTCCGGGAGCATGAGGATGCCACCCTACTTTCCTACTACATCCCTTGCAGCTAGTTTATAAATGCATTATCCAACCCCATTTCCTGATTGCAAACTGCTAATGATCAGATTTCTCCAAATGCATTTGTTAATTATATACTGAATTATTTGGACAAAGCATTTTTAGCGTGTGGGTTGTTTGTCAGCTGTTTGCTATTGGCTATGCATTGTTAACAATTGCTTTGACTTCTGCCTTATGTGCCTTATGGTGCAGGACAAATGATATTATTCATGAGTGGCCACCTCATAGTAACAATAGTGTTTCTGCTTACTGAAGAGATGAAAACAACTTTCCCAAAATACACAGGTAAATAAGGAATGACTAAATAACAAACAGCAAATAGCTACCATCTTAGTTTGCACCTGGATATTGTTGTTTGCATGCGAGTACAAAATATTCAGCAAAGCAAAGCGCTTCCTCACACATGTAAGTAAATATTTCTCAGTTCTTCAGGAAAGGAATTGAAATGTCATCAAACCGAATAGCTGTTTGGATCTAACAGATGTTTTTGTCAAATGTTATAGCAGTAGTGAAACAGTTTAATCTATAAGAAAACAAGTTTGCTGTGACATGTAATCTGTAATGCAAAGGTTGCTACTTTACTGAAGGAGGTTTAAGTGAAAGAGCTATGAGGGTAACCAATTAGAATTATGATATTTGCTGTAAGTTTGGACAACCGCCTGGAACGATTTCATTTGCTTTAAGCTTGGTCAACCCAAGTGCATTCTTTTTTCTGATTTTCCTTAAAACCTCTGTGCCACCTGAAAAGATCACATCTGGTAGGGTCAGTGCTTTTTCTTTGCACTTCCAATACACACACACACCATTTTTTAAGTCCCAGAGGCCTTTGACATTGCATTACAATGGATCAGCCACCTCTAATATGCTGAGAAGGAAAAAAGCAGACTCCCCAAGAGAGGGGAAGCAGACAATCTGCCCCGAGGCTTCCCTATTGTTATTTCATTTGGAGAGACAGGCAATACCACAGCATCTATGACAAGAGAGGAAAAGATTTCAAGTCCCCCCAGCTGTCTCCTCCTTAATTCGATACTGATTGTTCAGTTGGTCTCAACTGTCCATAAAACACAGATTTTTCACGGCTGCTGTGCTAGAGAAGTCTCCTGCCTGCTTGTGATGTGCTGTTCTACTTTGAGCAATACTCCAAAACCAGTAAGCACATGAGTAATCACAGGTGGCAGACACCGTGCTACCTCAAGCTGGGATTTTATTGAAGATTATCCCGGTGTGTCAGGAAGGAAGATTCATGCTTAAACTTCTCTAATTGCCTCCACTTAGTTTCATAAGGACACGTGCAACACAAAGATATATGTGAAGAACGTTACACAGTTCAGTAAGCATTGCTTTGGGGAGGATGGACAAAAAAGAGTGTGGTGGCCAGCATCGTATCCTTGTTTGACAAGCTTGGACTGACAGCTAGGGAAGACTGTGCAGATAAGAAAGAACAAGGGTTGTTTCACTGACACTCTCTGCAGGAGATAACCTCTTCTCTATGCAGTAGACACTGATCAGTAATGGTTAAGAACAGGGAATCTCTGAGAAACTGTGTCTAATTAGTATGCCATCTCAACTTAGAAAATACAAGCATGTTTATTGTGCTATATAGCTCAGTAGAAATATTAAGCACTTCTAGAGTTCTCATTCTCATCCACAGTAGGTATCAAAATCCTTTACTAGTTGAGAAGCAGTATTATGCAGACCGTACAAAGAGGCTGAGCCACCTGCCTCAGGCCTTGCAATGAAAGCAGTAAAACTAGACATAAAATTCACATGAGCTATCCCAGATGCTATGCAAGTTCCAGTACTGCAGGCAGACTTACACTCATGACACATCTCTGACAGGCAAGTCCAGAGAAACGACGTAACTTGCCCCACGTCACATAGGTGAGTCTTACTTAACCTTCATGGTAATGCATTATCTGCTAAACTGCTCTACCTCTGGAATTAGCTGAGGCTAATGAAATGGGATGCTATCAGAAGGCAGCTGAGAAGAAAAGGCTCACTGTGAATTACTGACAATTATTGCTTACATCACAAAAATGACACCCATTAAAGTACCACTCTCCAGCAAAAAAAAGAAACTGAACAATCATAACACAAACATAACAATTGCACAGAGAACTAACTGTGCAGGAGATATAAGTATTCTAAGAGGAAAACCTGTTAACATAGTATCAATTTAATCAACTATTTTTATTCCAGGACTAGAATGAATGGACACATAACATATTATAAGAATCTGTGAGCACAATCCCATTTCACTTATATATGAAATCAATGGCCTTACATTAGAAAAGCAGCTCATTCAGGGACATCCTTGAGACCATTGGCATGATTAAGATGAGCAAGATTTCACTTACTATGGTCAGCTGACATCCCTGATGCATATCACGCATTACCAATTATACTGTTACGTTACCCTTACTCAGCGCTGCAATACTTAAAATGTCATCTCATCCATTCAAGCATCAGTATTGATCTCTGGTTACATTAAGTATTTCCAGTTAAACAGTGTGAAAAATCCCACCGTTTCAGCTATGGTTTTAGTTAAATAACTCAGCTGAAAACTACAAGAATAATTCTTATTCAGTTTCCTCATTCCACATATGAGAATGATTGGCAGTAATCTACTTCATTCAAACAGTGATGTCCCATAGTTTTCCAACAAGATATAAACGGAAACAAATAATTTTCATCAATCTACATCTTATACAGACAATAAATAGCATTCTGGAATCAGTAAGCAAATCTGTAAGGGTACAGTTTATAGCAGCAGGTCATTTGCTTGCACTGCAATTTAGATTTCAGTTTTCTCATATCCGCTTAGCAATTTTACCTGCTATGTTCCCCAGAACGCTGTGGTGTATCCTCTTGTCATAGGCAATTTGGCCATGCGGAAGCACAGTAACGTTTCTATAATTTAACTTGCATGCAGAGGCCCACCTTACCCTTCCTTATGCCAAAAGGAAAGCCCCGGTTGTTTCCGTTGCCTACAGATTATGACCTCCTTATGTGAAGATCAGTGGGTCCTCTTTGATCACTAAGTGTGACCTCCCACAGAATGTGTGATGCAGAATCCCACTTGGTTTCGAAGTCCCTGACTATGAGCCTAAACTACTCCCTTCTCACCCGTATACCACCCTGTTTGTTTGGTGTTAGTGTACGAAAATGAGATTCCTCTTAGAAATTACATTTCCCTTGCCTTCCATGGCTGTCTCAATCTCCTCCAAAGAGAAAACAGCCAATAAAGAAAAGGTGATAGACAGAAAAAAACGGCTCTACAGAAGGAAAGAAGGTCAGAGACAGCAAACTGTGGAATTACTGGTGGCCAGCTTCGGCCGTCCAGCTCCAGGGTAGGTTTGTCTATAAGATAAGGAAGCACAGTCTGTTCCATCAGCCAGATCATTACCAAAACCACCGAATAGTCGGGGGAATTGAAGGGTTGCATACTGGAAAGGGCTCAGTTGGTGATTTCAAGCCCAAGCACTCCTGGGAAAATCTGCAAGATAAGCAGGGGTTCAGCAGAGTTGAGAAAGTCTAAAAAATTGTCTTGGGGGCTGAGCGGAGGGGTTTGCAGCACAGGCAACTGGCGGGTCAGGGGTTGAAGGACAACCCAACCCTCAACGCAGACACCGGCCAGCGGCCTGCAGAAGGCACAAGAGCCAGGAAACACTGTGCCTTGGTGCGGCAAAAATTCGCTGGCGCTCACTGCTGCTGTCCCGCGGGAGAGCGGTGTGCTGCTCTGGCACAACATATGCTAATGCAGGCAGAAGGTTAAGCCCATAGATCAAGTATTTCTTTGTCCCCTTCGCTGTGCAGTTTGCACGAACTGTAGCAGGACCTTGGTTATGTCTAGCAGGCACAGGAATAGTTTACCTCCTCTTTGTTCTGCTTTTCAAGGAGGGACGATGAGGCCTAAGAGAAATCTGACCCTATCTGCACCAATCCGTCACCATTAAGGCTAACATTTTTGTACCTGCAGCTGCAATAGCATCACGGTCTGTAGACTGAGATAGATGCTGAATTTTTTTATGAGTACCCATTACAGTAAAAGTGAAAACTCTTCAGAAACATAAAAGTTCTTTGAATCACTACAGTATTTATAATGAAAAGAGAAGTAAGTCACCATAAATATTTAAGTGTCTTAAATAAAGATTAATTAAGAACTAGGCAGGAAGCTGCCTTTTCTTTTTAAGCAATAAATTTTTAATTGCAACGTATGCTTTAGTAACAAATTGGTGCTTAATGGAGGTATAAAAGGAGAAATCTGAAGGTCGGGGATAATGATCAGATACCTGCATATGCATCTGCACATAGAACACTCTACTAGAGCAAATATTGCAAAAATTATTAAAAGATATTCATTTGAAGAAAATGCTAAGTTCTGTTGAAGTATTTACCATCCTTTTTACTTGCAGGAGTTCATGCTCACATGCAAGAGTATCCCTTAAAAGAATACAAATTGCAGACATCTACTTCTAAAAATTTTTCTGTGGCTGACATGCCATTGATTAGGAAAGTAGGGAACAAACAGAAAGATGTCATTTGGAAGAGATGAAAACATCTAATTTTAACTACAGGGAAGAAGCCACATCTATGGAACATGAACATAAGCAAAGAGCTTCAGTTTTCCAGTAATCAGGTAATAAATAACATTGTTAGCCATCTGAAGATAGACACAGGCATTCCATGTGCGATGTCAGGGCCTATTTTAAGGTGTTCTCTACCTGTTTGAAAAGAAACATAACTCTTCTCTGGTCTTTTAAGATAAACAGAAACCTGAAAGGCACCACGACTTTAATTCTTCTCAGCTACTCAGAGAACCTGGAAAAACTGGCTTTGGAATGTATGGGCAAGGCATACCTTGGTTTTGTTTTAGCACGGTGCCTTGGTTTGTTTTGTTGACTCACATTTCCCCTATTGAGTGAGCTTATTTTATTTATTTGTGCAACTGCACATGTACAGCTTTATACATTAGTTAGGGTATTGCTATCCACCCAGGTTCGCAACACTCAATTTTGAGTATTGGGTATTAAGCTGAAGAAGTAGCATTTTATAGACACCATGCATCAAATAGAAGTTAATTACTGCAATATTAGTTGCATAAAGGCAGTTCTGAAATGCAGTTTTGTAATGGGATGAGCAGAACTGAAGGGAAAAAAACAAACTGCAAGAAGAACTTGCTGAACTGAACTGAAACCTAGCTCTTGATACAAAAAGCACAGATCAGGCTGAAATCATGCAGTCTCCCTTCATGTGAGTGTGGCATCCTAGCATGCACAGAAAAAGTCTCTTTCCTATATTCTTGCTTGCCCTTTGCACATTCAGAGATAAGAACATAAGAAGGATAAAAATAAAGGGCCAGAGAAAACATCAAAGAGTTTCCTTCAGTTACTCTCTTGGTGGGATGTTCAACAGAAAGGAGGCTTCTTGTTTTTTTCTCTACTGCTTGAATTTCCTAGATGCAACCTTCCAAACTTATCTCAGGCCACCTGCAGTAGGAGATAGCCATGATTTTTGGGTACTGACCAGCTCCCCTCCACCTCCCCCGCTCCAAATATTTTATTCTATGTTTACAGTGGAGCTCTGCGTGCTTTCCTCCTAGCCACTTACCAGTAAGCTGAAACTGAGAAATGAACACAAGCAAGGGTGAGTGGTTTTGCTTTTGGCAACTTTTCAGAGTCTCACTTGAAATGGAAACGTTTTATTATTTTGTTTTGGGAATGAAGTTCCTAACCAGAAACACAACAGCAGCAGAGAATACATCTTCTTTCTCTGGTATTAGCATAGTAGATACCACTACAGTTAATATAAACTCATAGCCTCCCGCACTGCAATTGTACCAGCTTCTCTTTTCCTGGTGCTCAAGCACCGGTTCTTCTTATGCTAATAATAGAGCATTAGGAATATCCCCTATGCCTTACTGTCCCATGGCAGAGGCAGAAACCAAGCTCCTTCTCTGCAAACACAAAAAATTCCTAGCGAATCCTAAAGCAGAGAGTATTGAAGCGATGCCTTGAAATGAGAGAGTCGAAAATGGAAAAAGTGGGCAGTTAAATACAAGAGATTTCGAACTGCGTGATCAAGACACATCTGAACACGCTGGGTCACATCCTCAAATGATATAAATAACCTTAAGACCATTAATCTCAGAGCTTCACTGGTTCTCCTCTTGCTAGTGATATAGCACAAGTGAAAAAGAATCCAGTGCTGGGCTCCCACCTTGCTAAGCTTTGGTGGTTTGCGTATTTTATAAAACAAGTTGAGAAAACAACCATGAGGGGTTACTAGCATTTTCCAAGCTGTCCACTTAGAGAACCTGAGCAACTCAACTGGTGCATAGCCTAGGAGCTGCTCTGCCTTCCACAGGGTGGCCTATGCAGGCTGGCAGGACAGCCTGGGGAAGCCTCCGCAGCATCTCCCCGGTTGCGCATAGCCTGGGGATCAAATGATGCCTTCAGCCTCCCCAGTATTTACCGAGGCAGCTTTCTGAACACCAAGAGACACTATTCCCTGAGGAAAGTATACAATCTTCTAAACCTCTCTCAGCATTAAAAAGAAATACGAGGGAAAAGAAGAATATTTTTTCAACACTTCCGAGCACTGATTTTCCTGGTAGGTATATTGAGGTATAGACTACCTTCTCAAATGCTGCTTCAGCTGTAATGATCTTTCCTTTAAACCTTGTCAATTTAAAACAGTCCTTATCACAGAACATGAACATCTCTCACTGTCTATAGATTTGCTTATGTACAGCATAGGCTATGGTCTTGGTTGCACCAACGAGAAACAAATCCAAGTGAATTGGACATCATCTGTAAGATGGGGCTCTATTTTACTGTAATAAATTTACTCCATTCACTCCAATATATTTTTTTCTCTCATAACAAACATTTGAAGAAGCCGTGACACCCCTTACTTTCCTCAATATTTTGTAGGTGTCAGCTTTTGATCGAGATTACGTTTTAGGGACGCTTAATACAATGAGAAATTAATATTAATGGCACTGATCACTGGATCAAGATATTTACTGATTATAGTAAGAGTTTAATCTGTTTAGTTTTGCTAGATTTACAAGATCAAGAACAATCAGAAATGCATCTATACCAAGCTAGATTTGGAACTAAGCATCACTGCTGGCAAATAAAATCACAGTGCCTTTCAATATTATTCACAAAGGTTGTTTTGGTTGCCTGATACAGTGATTTGTTACCAACATAACTACATCTATTTCAAAAGATGTATAAATGCTGGGCTTACCCCTTCACAGAAGAGCACATTTTCTGCTGAGGATTCCCCGCTGAAGCCCATAATTACGTGGTGCGGTACCAGTCTAGCTGAGCGCAGAATCAGGACCCTCTCACGTTTTGACCACCAGAGCGTGGTCCTCCACTTGCCCACACAACTCCTAGTCACTAACTGACGTTTCCAGGGATTTCAACTAATGGTCGAATCTGGCTAACAGAAATCAAAACACAGAGGTTCTTTTCTATACACTTGTAATTTGTCTATAGCACAAATGAAACACGCCTGTGCCTTATCATGGAGCTTTTCCTATCATTTGAGCAACGAATTTGTTGAAGCACTGCTGTAAACAGGGTGGGAATACTACTGCTGTGCATCAGGAGAAAAACAAATAAGACAAGACAGTTAAAAAAGATGCTTTCTTGCTGAAACGAACCAAATCACAGCATGGAACTTTATTACAGAATCTGACAGCAAAGCACTAATTCGCTTCTTTGAAAGATGCAGATTCAATCAATAAATCTCCAGCTATCAGAGTAAATCCTTCAGGAAGATAAACCAAACCAGAAAAATCAGAATTCACTCTTCTGCCCACTGAACATTTGAAACATTTAACTTTTTCTATGCTGTACTTAGTTGATAAGGTATTTGAGTCCATACCAAAGCCATGCTTTATTTTCATCATATAAGCACATCAATGTTTCTGTGCTCCTGTTCCTTAAAAAAAAAAAAATTAGTAAATTGAAAAGATAATAAAGCTTCAGTGAACCAGTGAACTATTTCTGCACAGCTCTGATTCTACCAGGTACTTCAGTAGAAGCCTTGCTCACTAAGATCAAATCAAAGCTGAATATATATGTTAAAAACGATGGCAAATCAGGGATTAAAACCTATATCCTGTATCCACAGCCCTACATACTCTGCGGCTTGTGTAGTATACATTTTCTGAGGTCCCTTATTTTACTGGAGGAGAAACACAGCAATAGTGTACTCTCTGGAACTTTGACATTTGCTTGTCAGCTGAAGATGGCTTTAAATCCAAAAGTTGTTATATAATTATAAATTTAAAAAAAGAACACCAGCAGCAAGACCTCCTGGGTCTTCTTTCTTTTGAGACTGAACTCAGGTCTCATTTTTGGCTTGTTTACCAACATAGTAACGTCCTTCGTTTGCTCCATGTTTTCTATTTTTGTATTGTCATGACATACTTACGGATCGTGGCAGAGGAGGAGGAGGAGAGAGGAGAGAAGCTTCTGGTAGGGTAACGGCCAGACCAGAGTAAAAACCTGGGAAGAGGTGGCTAATATTTATGATACTTGGCATAATAACCATGAGAGAAGTAGAGTGCTGCAGAAAGATCTACACTTTTCCTGCAGGGCTCTTGTTTTCTATTATTTTCTTTCTTGATGAGCAAGATGGAGGCTGACTGAAATTTTGGACTGAGTGGGAAATTTGGCCCCTTGAAAGTTCTTGCACGGATGAGCATAACAGGAAGAGAGGATGAGAATTCAAATCTTCTTTACTTTGGATTCAAGATATTATTAAGATCTTTATGAAGTAAAGCAGAAGATGAGAAAGAAAGGATGGGAGAGAGGAGTAGGCTTTAAGGAAGGAGTCAAGCATGACAGAAGTGTTTTGAGGAGCAGGGTTCAATCTAAGCTAAAAAGCAAACCTGCTTGGCCGAGAGCACAGCAGAAAGGAAGGGAGACGCAACGCTTCACAGGAGGAAATGTGATCCCAGTAATGGTTTCAGGCCAATATCCGCAGATTAGGGATAATTGTACCTAAACCAAGATCACTTACCCACAACGTTATGTGATTATCATTAATACAATAAAAGTAGTGTGGCTACAAATAGAGTACAATATGCACTAAGGAAACTAATTAGAGCAGATAAGGTTGGCAGTTTCAAAGCAGATATTTGTGATCTTAATTGACGTAGTTTTATCTACCTCTTAAGGATGTTCTTAAGTCTACCTCAGTTCCTGGAGTGTCAGAAGTCCAAGAGATATATAATAAGGAAAGCTACTTTATGACTAGGAACCTTTCTGGATGCAAAACTCTCACTCCGGTTACGATGTTTATTTGCTTGAGGCAAGGTTGAGATTCAGGAGCACCAAGGCTTGCATTTGGATGACCCTTTTTGGTTCAAGCGTTAAGATGCCACTGCCCCATTGTATCTCCTGCTCTCCCCTTCTGCTCAGAGAAAGGGGAAGGCGCTGGGTGGAGGAGTGAGGGAGGCGAAGGCACATCAAGGGAAAACGAGATGTCCTCATAGGACGGGCAGTATGGTCAATGTTCGGGGGATAGAGGCCACTAAGAGAAGGAACGGAATAACGAACACAAAACTGAATTTGAAACACACCATTCTATCATGCCAGTGAGAAAAAGAGTACCCCTATCACTACTAAGGAAAGACTCAGTCAGGTGCATTTTCTGAAGCTCTTACTCTGCATAGCACTTTTTGAATCACTAGCTGTGGTCGTTAAGCTGCAAAGTACCTCTGTTCAGACAGAAAGAATTGAATCTGTGTAATACACCTGCAAAATTAGAAATTATTAAGTAACAGGTATCAGTTTAAAAAGAAACATTTTTTTATTTCAGATGGCATTACCTAAACCACAAAAACTACTAAATCTTAATTTTTCAAAGAAAAATATTTTAAAGACTTCACATTCTATTAGTCACAATGATATCTTAAAACAATTTATTTGGAGAAGCAGCACCTGCATTCATCTAAAGTTGGAATGGAGCAGATGATGAAACGCTTAAAGGAATGGAAATCCTCTTATATACCTACCTGTTGAATATTCAGCCACACATCTTTGTGCTTTCTCCAGCCTCTGCTAAGATGAACTTCACACAAGCACTTGAAGTTACCCAATTACCCTTCTACAAAACCCTTCTCAAAATTCTTACTTCCCATGATGCTTATAAATACAGAATACAGAAAAGGAGATGGAAAGGTCCACAGGAGGTCATTTGTGCATCTTCCTAAACCAGGATCAGATTATTCCTGAAGACTGCTGCAGTCTCCACAGTAACAGAAGGTCTGCCTGGATCAAAGTGATCTATACCAGTACTTTCTGAATATCCCCTTCTCATCTTTCACACCTTTCCTTTAAGGAAGGAGTCAAGGAGGATGTCCTTTACTCCAGTCCACTGTGGAAATGAAAATCACCATTTCCTTCTGCTGCTGGTGAAGCCATCGTAGTACTAGACCATTAGCAGTGCTGACCAGCTACCTCACACAGGTTTCACTGTTACCTCTTATCTCCCTTGCCTGTTCATCTTTTACTTAGGCAGTAAACACCTAATGCTAGTGACCAACCTTTTGCTCTGCGTATGCCTAAAATTCAGACTAGGACTCATGTGGTAGTATCTTTACACACGTTTACGGTAATAAAATGAGGAAAAACTTAAAAGATTACAGTTGTTAAAAGATGAGAAAACTGTGATCTTCTAGTTATTTCAGAGAATAGTAAAGATAATAGATGTGGGTTGAGCAATGATTAGCAGCCAGCTTGGGTTTGCCAAGAATATTGTCAAACCAACCTAATTTCCTTCTACAACACGATAACAGTATTTTTAGAAAAGAAGTGTTAGCTGCTTAGATTTTGACACTGTCTCATATAGCATTCTTACAAGTAACGTGAGGAAAACCAGGTCTGAATTAAATGTTCATACAATAGATACAAACATGACTGAGTTTATCAGATTACTTAATGAAACACTGTATTTACTGCAAAATCAAAGGATGGAATAAGCAGGGTTTATCCAGGGGTCCCACATCCTGGTACTACCAGGTACTACCCAATATTTTCACTAGTCATATAGATGACAGAATAGAAAGTGTGCTAGCCAGGTTTGCAGATCACAGCACACTGTGAAGGACTACAAGAAAGTTGAAAAATAAGAGAGCAACCAAAAAGAATATCAATAAATTAGATAATTGATTTGGAAACAAATGGGGAAGAAAAAAAAAAAGAGTGTTACTCAGTATGGAAAGGGAGAGTTACAGTATTCTTAGGCAGGAAAAATCAACTGTAGAAGTATGGCATGGCAAGAGGTTTAAGGGAGTTATATGTATGAAAATCAAGTTTCCTTCATACATATAATTGGGGTGTAGGTGGGTAACAGGGCTGTGGCTTATGCATACCCAGTGCACTTCACTTAGTCAGTCCTGGAACTCCCCAGCTAGTCACCTGTATAGATGAGATAAAGGACCGGTTTGAGACCAGGGACCAGCCTGAAACCAGGCGATGGCCTGATCGTTCACAGTCAAGTGTCTGACTGATGTTACAGGAGCCCTCCTGGTGGGAATTTTGGACAGTTCTGGAAATTACTCCCTTCTCCCAGGTCACACTGTGTCTAGTCCAATTTGTATAGCTGGATGCGTTAACACCCCGGGTCGAGTATCCCAAAGACTGCTCTTGGTGGTTCTTGCTGCAGAAGTCTGCATAGATAAGACATTTGTAAGTAATCAATATAAATGGTTCCTGCAGAAATAGTCATGTAGGACAGTCTTTTATGTACAGTTAAGATATTTAACATATTTTGTATGTATGTTGTTGTTTAACCCCAGCTAGCAACTAGGCACCACGCAGGTGCTCGCTCATCTGCCTCCCAGTGGGATGGGGGAGAGAATCAGAAGGGTAAAAGTAAGAAAACTCCTGGGCTGAGATAAAGACAGTTTAACAGGTAAAGCAAAAGCCACACACAAAAGCAAAGCAAACCCAGGAATCCGTTCCCCACTCCCCGTGGGCAGGCAGGAGTTCAGCCATCTCCAGGAGAGCCGGG
>JAOBAS010000045.1:16160677-16191745 GCA_025311575.1 Elanoides forficatus
ACGACCTTGATTTACAAGCCAGAGACACCCTTGGAGCCCCCCCCCCCCATCCGTGTTACTACTTCTGAAGAGCTCAGTTCCATGCAAGCAGAGGAGCTTTTTCTTTTTTCCCTAAATACCATTTCCTTTTCTTCTGTTTTTTATTGCACAGGAGTTTTCTGCCTCCCTATTACTGATCTTGCTGTAACACTTCACAAGGTGTGAATGCACATCTGTGGGCACAAGAAGTGCTAACACTTCAGTATCTACATTTTAGCAAATGTTACCTTCAATAACCATGCTTCATTGGAGGCAGCGAGGGTATGTTTGTGTAAAACTAATCTGGAAAAAAGAAGTTGAGCCATTTTGATAATTCCCACTTAATATTTGATATCTACAATGCAGATGTCTACAGCCAAGCTAGGATCCTGCACTTTCTTTAGAGTCAATGAAGAGAAATAAAAACTTGTAAGGTATGATTTACATGACCATTTTTAAACACATAATTTAGAATGGAATTATTTATATCCTACAAGTGCTTATTACTCTCTGTGAACTAAAAAGGTGCTAACTGAGAAGCTTGGCTACATCAACAGTTATACTGTAAACACTTATTTTTGGCATTGTGAATCCCACCTTCTGTACAGCACAACAAGTAGGGGGGAAAAAAAAAGAAAAAAAGTAACTCATGAAGCAAATCTGATTGGCACAGCTGTGCCTCAAGGGGCTGGAGAGTTGGTTAAATCCCTTACATTTCTGTGGTTGTGCTGCACAACTTCGTAATTTGAATCTTCCTTCCATCTACAACTGGATGCGGTTGTTTTAATTTCACGCAGATACTAATTCATTAAAAGATCAATTTAATCAACTAAGCAAAATCAATGTGACTCCAACTGCAAATTTGATTTGTTGATTGCACTAGTCTCCTGTAATCAGTTTTGTAAAAGAAAAAAGTTTACACGTTAATTGATTTTTGCTCTACTGGCTTGCCATAAAATGCTAAAAAGAACATTGAGAGCTCTTGCCCCCGAAACAAAAGGCAAGCTGTAGCCCTGCAAGAAGAGATATAAAGCAACTGAACCTTTTGCCACTTAGCCATGCTTCCAAATTGCAACAGTCGCTGCAGAAGATCAGTAAGTAACATAAGGAACTTCATGAAAGCACTCTGCAATGATAATGAGATTCTCCCACCAACAGTGATAATTCTTACAGAACAGGTGAAATGTGATACAGAAGTATTTGCCTCACAAAGAGAAGAAAAATAGAGTCTAAAAGACCTAGCACAGAAATCCATCTTGCCTTTCAACCAGTAAATATATTTGAAAATACAGAGACTTAGAGCAGAGCACTGGAGCTCACCCTTCTTCCAGAACAGAAAATTATGCTGGAGAATTATTTGCCCCTGAGTTTCATGATTTCAATTCCCACTACACCAAATTACAGGAGTTGTCTGTCTTCCTGGACAAGAACTTATGAGAAGAGGAAGTTCTTAAAGCAACAACGGGGTAAGGAGGTACTGAAAATTAACTATCTTTTGCCTATGATTGCCAGATTAAGGTCATCTAGTTTCACATGTCCTGAAACACAGAAACAAATAAATAAAACTAGTTTCCTTAAAAAATGGGGAGAAATTTGAGCCTTCCAGAGAAGAAACAGCTGATACCAAAGGATACTGAGTACAAGTGAGATGAGATCTGACATCTCCAGGGCTCTCCCACCTATGTTATGGTCCCTCAGCTTCATGATATTCAAGGTAAGAGATGTAACAAGCGCACTTGTAGGCACTGGTTCTCGTACCAGCTTCTTGCCATATAGTGTGTCAATTCTGTGCGGTTTAGTGCACAATCATTGATGGGGGGGTTGCCAGCGGTACCCACTGCGCACGAAGAACTTCAAAATGCACTGAGGTTGTCCTATGATCCAACCTGGGCATACAGCTGCGATTTGCACAGGATTTGCTCCATACTGGGGATAGAAATCTGTGAATTTGGTTACTGTATCACTGCCAAAAGGTAGTAGATGTTTTTGTAGACCTCATCAACCAAAATACACTTTTTATCATCTAAAACAAGGTTCTAACACTGATAAAACCATTTTACTACCTACCTAAGCACTAACTAGAAGAATTAAAGCACGAAGTGGCCAACAATGAAATCGTTGCCAGTGTGCTAGCTCCATAGCTATAAATAGTAAGACAGAACTGGAGAAAAATTGTCAGTTTTCCAATTTTCAAGTCTTGTGAGTATGGACATTGAAGGTAATGCAGAGTAGAAATGTAACCTCACACACTAGAAGTCAGATATACAAGGATCACCGCTCAAAGGTCAAGCAGCATTTCAGAGCTCAAATTCTACTCCCAGCAACGCAAGGTGCAAGTGGAAACATTTCTCATGTGTTTACTGGCATTACCTCAGATCCGCACATGTGTAGCTGACCAAAGCTCAGCTCTGAATATCTAAGATCAGTACGTAAGGTATTTATGCACATAATTGATGGTTGTACCCATTTAAGTAGCTCAGTCAGTGGGCTGGAGTATATCAACATGAAATTGCCTAAACTAACAGCATTGTACCTGCACGGGATGGGGAACACATTGTGTTGGTATAAGGGACTTTTACATCAGCATAATGTCAGAGCTTTCCAAATAAAAATATTTTGATCAAAAAAAAAGAAAATAAATCTCCCCAAACAAACAAACAAAAAGCCCTTGTACTCAACTGCAACAGTGACAACAGGAAAAACTGTCAGACCTTAGTGATTAGCTTTGGATGTATTTCTCTCCCTCCTAGATTTTCTACCCTCACACTGAACTGTGCCAGTTTTTTAAAGGATATAAAATACAACTGTAGTTACTTAATTTTTGAAGGCATACAAAAGAAAAGAGAGAACAAGGAAATGAAAGGCTAAATCACTAGCTGGATTAAAGCAAGCTGTGGTCCCCATGTTGTCCTGCGTACAGAGCTCCTCAGTATTTCAGAAAGAAGGAAATTACCTTCTGACCTTGCACATGAAATAGTCTGGGTATCTAGTCATTACAAAAAGAAACTTACGATCCTCTCTTTGATCTGAACTGATGTGGAAACTTGGCCTGTCTTGGATTAAGCTGAACATGGAAATTCAACAAGGGAGGTTCCCTTCTGTCCTTTTCGCATCCATTTTAAATCTAATTTATAAAGCAGCACCCTTAATCTGCTTGTAAACTTGTTTTTAACTGTCAGACTTGAGTAGCTATCGAGCAAAATGATACACATTTCAAACAACTGCCTAACTGGGAAGTTACTCTAGAGACATGACTGCATTCAAATAAGGTATTCCATCTTCACAGGCAAATATTTTTCAATGTATATAATTTCATAAATTATTTTTAAAGAGAATTTAAATATTCCTTGACTACTACTCCTCAGTAGCCACCAAGATCGTAACCAATATTGTCAGAGAAAGAAATGCAAAGTAACATTCTGTCCTTCAGTGCCTCAGCAGTGCCCTTATTTTGTATTTTTACAGCAGTAGCTAATAGCTTACTTGCTAGTTCCTCCCTTGTGTCATACACCTGACTGTCTTTCGTCACTTCTGTGACAGCCATTCTTTTATTTAAGCATATCTTTCCCTTGTACCTAATATAAGCACAAGCCTATCTGCAAAACTGAAGCTGTGCCTTCTTGCTTTTACTTGAGCAAAACTCCCGTGAACTTCAGTGAGAGGATGAAGTCCTGCTTGCTAACTTTTCCAGTGTAAAAGCCCTCAGCAAATGGAAGAAACATGCAGACTTCAGTGGGAACATCCTAGTCAAGATCTGCCTCCTGCCCCAGGCAGAGATGATACCTCTCCCAACCTGCGAAGGGGGCTGGGGACTGCCTGGAGACTTTACGGGACACTTGAGGAAAACCATATGGAAACCTGAGACTTCTTCAGAGCTCTTCATGCTTCTCAGCCAGACAACACAATGTCGTCAGGTCTTCAAGCCAAAGTCCTTAAAAAAGCTGTACTCTAGAGAACAAAATAAGTGGTCTGATCTCCAACAAAGTCAAGAGCCAGGATCTTCCAGGGGGCAGGGTATTCAGTGCTTTTCAAAATCAGAGGACTTCATTAGTTGTTTCAACTCCATGCCTTTCACCCTTCGTTGGATTCTCCGGTCCAGCTGCCGATATATAATCAGCAGCTCTGTTCTGTTGGTCACTGACTTATCTGAAAACATCAGCTCACCAAGACATGTGTGACTTTTTTTTCACTGCAGAGTTAGCTTCAGTTAACATACGTGCTGTTGATAACTCAGGTCCCATCCACGAAAGAAAAAAAAAAAAAAACCCCAAACCCAGCAAAAACCACCAAAAACCCAGCAGCTCTCATTCAAGAATAGTTACACCTTTAACTGAAGTTAGCTGGTCCATCAGGGGAAATCAGCTCAGGAAACACACCACATCAGCTACTAACACAACCACTTTGTATTGCTATAGTGTTAATTCACAGGGTGGCTTTCCTCATTCAAGCTACATTAACTTGAGGGGCATTAGCTTGAGTGTATGCAATTTAAACTAACTCTTCAGTGAGGACAAGTTCTGTGAAGTAGCTTTTACCATAACCTTATAACCCTTCTGCCAGTAGTTCCTTATCAGGAATTCATTTTAAAAGAAGAGCTTTTCTCCCACTCTTAATGTAGTGTTGCACAGGGCAAAGCAACCAACCATCTGCCTGGTATTTTAGCATGCTGGACTAGCCGCTCTCACCTAGGACAGAATAGAGTCGCAACAAGCCGCTCTCACCTAGGACACAACAGAATCATTTTTATTTCACTTGTTTTATGTGCTTTGACCTGCAGGTTTTGTCATTTTTACCAGAAGGACCTATTATTATGAGTGCTTTTCGCTAGCCAATATAAATCCTTGGCAGCCAGTCCCCTCAGCCCGACTGAAGCAATCAATCTGCCAGAAAATCACAACAGTATCATGTGCTATGAATATTTTATAGTTTACTTATTCTAATTTCCCATTTCATGCCCAAGCACTAAGGTCACGCTGGTCACACCTGTTAGGATATTTTGTCCTCCATGAGACTGAAAAGCAGGTCAAACCCAAGAATATTCTCACAACTCATAATTCAGTCAAAGAAAGATAAACTGGGACTAAGAAACGGATGAATCGACAAGCTTCTCCAGACCACAGAGCTATCAAAACACTTTCAAGACACCCGACCTCTTTTGACCCTGCACACGTATCTGTCAGGCACTTTGTGAACCTACTCCGGGTCTGGAGCCACGCAGCGCCCATCTCAATCCATTTGTGCAGTGGTTTCTGTGGTACGTGCTGATGTGGCAGGCTGACAATTAACCTCTGCTTTAACATGCGATGCCCTTAGGTTCAAAGTCAAGCTCCTGTCAAGAGAAACACTAAAATAAAATAAAATAAAATAAAATAAAGTAAAATAAAATAAAATAAAATAAACTTTAGCAGCTTGTTTTAGGATTTCTGCATCCCAGGACCTGATTTGCATACCAGGCTCTGGAACACTGGACAACCCCAGTACACTATTGAAAATGTAAACGTGAAGATCATCCTGTACTGGATTTTCCTGCATTCAAGCTATCTGAAGAAATACCTGCATTATATCACAATGCCAGATTCAACATGTTCTATGCAGCTGGCAAAGTTATGTCCTTTCCTCTTTCTGGTGAGGCGGAGATGGATGCTGCTGCTGCATATGGGACTTATAGTGCAAAACATGTATTGAGCACTGATGTATCAGTAAAGATTCTCAAGAAACCTTTACAGAATTCTACTACAGTAGGACATCCCCCCAAATACAAGCACAAATACAGCATATTAGGCACATTAGGGACAAGAGCAATGCTCAGGGAAGAGATCATAAAACACCTTGTCTACCGTACCAGGGAAATTAACTGGATTCCAGTCCTCTTTTCCCGAGACAAGATATATAGAACTGGAATAACATAAGTGGCTTTGATTCAGCACTGCTTCTGGGTTTTACTGCTTAAAGACAAGCATGTGTTCACAAGTACACTCGGGTTATCCCACAGTCCCAGCAAGAGATACAGGACGTCTGCGGCGTGTACTGCCGTGGCAATGCAGCAGGTGATTAGAGATTCAGACAAACCCATCTTTCAGCGCAGGTCGTTCTGGTATTGCCACAGGCTGTGGTAAGAGCTGCTGGGTGGAGGCCAGGTTTGGATGTAAAGCAGTGCTCTAAGCCCTAAAAGTACTTGGGAACCCTGTTACGAACTTTTGGAATGCAGGATTCTGGTAAAAATAAGATTATTGCCAGCAGATTCAGAACAGACATGATATTCTTCTGCCAGAAACAGAAAAGGATGACTGTGGTAGCATTTCTGTCCAAGTACAGGCGGTTCTCAGCTGTCATGCATATTGACATTCGACAGGAATCCCTAGAAATGAACGTTTGCTAATTGTTTCCGGGCCCAGGCCTAAGCAGAAAGCAGTTTACCAGATCTGCCAGCGTATTACTTCATACATTATCTGTCTGTCATATCCCTACACCTCGCTTTCTGTTGGGATTCACTGCTAAAAATTAGAAAAAGAGCAGAGCTGAGTAAAGAAGCCATCACAGTTGGATAAATCCCACAAAGCTGTCAATAGAAAAGTAACCTCAAGTAGGAAGGCCGTGTACCAGACTGGTCTATTACACATTCCGGAAAATAGTGGCTTATACATTTCGTGGATTTCCTGTAAAGATTTTGTTTTGGCAACATATAGAAATTACAGGTCAGGCTGTTCCTCAGCCATGCAATACCTGGCAAATACAGCCTTTTAAAACAAATAACTGCACACAAATTCACACACACAGAGCAGCAATTTGGGTTTTGTGTTAGGTTTCTGCTTCAAAAACTCTGCTATTAGCATCCTAAAAAAATGTACAAACATACATTGTTCTGAATAATCTGTAATCAGCAAATGATTCTCAATAATCAGTTTCAGTGCTCTATCATGTTTTTATTGACATTTAATAGGATGTAGTTTCACCTTACTTTTTCATATACTTTAGAGGGGGAAAAGGGGCATCTTGAAAAGTATTGCTGAATAAAGTCTAAAAAGTATTTTCAGTTTGTTTGTATTCTTCCAAATTTTTATGTATAATATAGAGTCACAATTAGAAGTCTTGAATAAGTAGGCTGCAAAATAATTGCCCCAAGCACAGAGAGCTCACACGTACAATTTCAGTATTCACAGACTGGGCAAGAACTTTTTTCCTCCATCTTGCCATGAATACTTCTGTCAATCCTTTAATTTTTCCCATTCTTTCAGACATCTTCAATTTTATTCAGGTTCTGATCGCTGGAAGATTCCAAAGTATTTATGTCTCTGTATGTCCAATTCCCGTGCTGGTATTTTTAATGATGCATTTATTCCATTTATTTTAATAATTAACACCAGAACCAATAACTTCAGTATGACTACTTCTGATAATTTGGTAGTTTGAATTTGCCTGAAAATCTGGTCTCCTCAAAAGCTATTCTGACAGTGTATGGGAAGATGCAGCCGTAAATATGCTTGCCACATTCGAATTCTTGATGAAAATAAAGCTGCATATAATGTTTTGCATTTTTTGCTAATTCTTCTGCTGGCGAATGACTTTTGATAGGTAATGCAGTAATACACCAAGGATATTTCTTGGATATGTTAGTTACAGTCAGCTTTTTTAAAATGAAGATGGAATCAGAAAGTCCTTACCTGGTTCCCCTATGCTAAGGATCTTTGTAAGTACACAGAAATAAAAAGATTATATTTTTCCTAAATCAATTCATTATCATGCTTTAGCAGCTGTTGAAGGGATTTGAAAAGTTTACTGCAAACCTGAACTGGCAGTTAGTTATACCCAGAATGATTTGTAGAGTACAGTTTTGTGTCTATGCCATGTTCCCAACTGTACTGAAATAAATTTAAGACTGTTTAAGCTCATTTGCCTTAAAGTGACGTGAAAACCCTTGGCCATGTCTAGAATGTAGGTCATACTTCTTTTCTAGGAAAATCTTTTTTCTTTTCAGGAGGAAAAAAACCTTTGCATCACAGGACAAAGCTTTGTAGCTTGTTCTTCCTTTCAACAGCCAAATACAACAAGGGGAAGCCCAATGACGGTTTCATCTCTGGAGGAAGCTGTGTGCCACACAAGCCTTACATGACTGCACGCATAATATTCTGCTAAGATAAGACCAAACAATAGGAGGAGCCTGTATCGATCAAAATCTGTGACAAGAGCTGCTACTGATAGGAACTGTTCAGGTATCTTAATCGTCCACTGTCTTAACCTGGCAATACTGGACATGGATAAGCTGTCACATCTCCAGATGCAGTGGGAGATCAACACCACTGTAGGGCCTTGACTGTCCAGACAAACCAGTAGGCTATTATGCAAAGAATATAAGTCACTCCATCCAGCACAAGCCTGCCTGAAGTCATCCTTCTGCTATTTTTCAAGCTTTATTTAGTAGCAATACCTGAAAAATGCCAAGCCGTTTCACTTCCAGTTAAATCTTTTCAGCAGCAGTGATGCATGCATTTCCTAGCACAGCACATCTAACCCTAGAGTCTCTGTCCTGGAAAACATTTACGTAAAAAAGTTCTGTTATGTGCACCAGCAGCTGAAGAGTCAGCAGTGGTGGCACTATCATGGATACTGTCTACTTTCTCGTAAAAAAAGTTAGAACTTCTTCAGTTCAAGGAGCTTGCATTAGAGCTAACAAATTAAACAAAAGTGTTGAAGCTGCTACTTCAGTGAAAATCTCTGTATTTACTAGATAAGCTACAAATATGAGCACTGGTATATGATCTTGAAGTGTGGCCAATGGGGATATCTGCCTACTAGCAACACGAATCATTACATATTTCTACTTATTTTATTACAATATTAAGCTTATATTATACACTACAATACTAAGTTTCTACACATGGGACATGTATGATAAAAAAAAAAAAAAGAGATTTTGCTTTTGAGATATGCTTCATGTTTACTAAAATACTTCATCATCCTGTTCTTTCACAAACAAATCTATGTGTTATTTTTTCAAATCAAGTTTCTTTCTTTTAAGTCAATCTTATGGTAAGCAACTGTGCTATTCTTGCTGTGGGTTTTCCCTGAATGGGCAAACGAGCTTGAGTGGCAAAAGACCAATTCTGTGCTTATGGCAAGTGGATAGATTTACAGACAGTGACTGAGCAAGCAATGTACTTACAACAACAGTGGACAGTTAGAGCATGAAAGGCAGGTGTACAGGGTATTGGCATCTAATTGAAACCAGCTAGTACAATATAAAGCAGTCTCAGCTTTAAAGACTGAAATGGTTACCCTATCCTTAATACGAACACTTTGCAGGAGTCAGTGGAAAATAATAATAAATCAGTAAAAAAAGCAGACGAAGGAAAGAATAGGCTAATACATTTGCATGTTTGGTACACGGGACCTGAGCTGCTGTAAATGGCAGCATAAATTACATGCAATGTCTGAGAGTCAGTATTGCACATCAAACTAAACATGAGACGGCAGCTATCATTCAGATTAGACAGCATCTGCTGTAGGCACTGGGCATCTGAAAGGGAACCTGAAGCAGGGGACGCGGGATAGTACGCTTATGAACATGAAGAATACAAAGGCTGAACCAACCTTGGGTTTCCAGGGCTGTTTGCTTCTTCCCACTGGCTCTGAACACTGGGCAGTGTTCAACGGGATAGAAAGTTAGATGCTCAAGGACAGCTCTCTCTCACCTGTGATTAAAAAAGCATAGTACTTTCTGCTTCTGACAGCTGATTTCAGGCTGAAGGCTATATATTGTCCCCTTGATGCGCTATGTCCTTGAGTAAGATTTGAAACTCAATTTTGTGTTTGTTTAAGCAGAAGCAGTGGACCACAAACACATCTGTCCTTTCCTTCAGCAAAGGAACAGCAAACCCTTCATTAATCAAATACAATGAATGTTAAACACTGACTCTATTAACTCAGAGTAAATAAGCTACATGATTACATTCATCTTGGAGGTCAAGCCCAAGGGGATTTGTCAGAAACCACTTCGTGACAGGCTACCCTTCTGCCCTGCCGCACCTTTTCCCCTCTCCAAATAAAGCGCAAAAGGAGACGGGCACAGGCCGCGTGGTGTCCGTGCTGTACATCTGCAGTGCAGCACAAGGATGGGAGCAGTAACTCTGGACACCTTCAGGTAACTGGACTGGATTGTTTAAGAGCAACAAAGTCGCCCGCGAGGATGAATAAAACCTCTTTATCCCTAAGAAGCTGCAAGGCGAAACTTTTGTTTTCTCTGCTGGCTCGGTCTATGCCAAAAGCACGAGAGTAGAGAAGACGCCCAAGACTCCCCTTCGCTGAGGCGTCTGCACGGCGGACTGTGCCGGAGAGCATGAGATGACTCGGTACCCCTCTCCGCTGCCACCTGAAGAACGGGTGGGAGGAAGGGCTGAGCAAATCAACAGACCGAAAAAGAACCAGGGCATCAAATCCATGAGTAATTCACCTGATTTTGGTGAACTACCATTGTGATATGCTCCTAGCTGGAGGCTTGAGGGAGTAGCAGAATTTATCCTCATACGAATAAATAATTTATTTCACATGGATATAATGCATCCACACGTTTAGAGAAAAAGAAACACAAGAACAATAAAAAAACCTGTAAGTTTTCCAAAACATGATTACATACTTACTGATATAAATTCCTTTAACGCATTTGCAAGCAACCTCCTATGAAATGATATGCATATTCACAAATGCAATGAGTACCTTTCTTACCTTTAATTAGCACGGCAGAATTTCTGCACTCTGATAATTTATCTGTGAAAATTACGTTGCAGATCTCGCAGCTGATATGAAGACATTACAGTAAAAAACATCTAGTAAAAAATATGAACTAATTACATAATGAGCCTTGAGAAATCAAGTTCTCACTTGGTACGTCACTGGTGGTATATCAGTTATCTACATCAGTGGTACCCAAGAGCAGTAATCTGCTCTATAAACATTGGTGATTAAACTTAATAACTAGGTCTTAATTCTGCTGAACTGACTATCCAGGATTAGGTGTCTGCAGATGCCTCCAGCGCCTGGAATGATTCATTTATGTCAAACCAGGACAGGCAGCTCCCTACAGCACATATTTGTGTTTCAAAAATCTGCCTTAAACTATCCATACTGTAAATCTTCCTTGCTCTCCCTTGGGTTATACGCATCTTTTAATGCTGTACCCTTTGTCCCAGCAGATACTGGAGCAAATTATTTTCTATTACTCGGAAATCGGGGCAATCTCTGCCCACACGAACATACTGCACACCTGAGATGGCAAGGGCTATCCCTACCTTAGCCAGGTGTGCGCACCAGCAAGAGCAGCTCCATGGAGCAAAACACTTTTAACTGGAGATCCCACAGCTGCATTATGCCCATTTTGAAGCTTTTCACTTCGGACTAGCCCTGGTCCGACTCCACTGACCAAATACTTGTTTACAACTGGAACATATTCTGAACACCTCTGGAGAAAATCTTCCAGCCTCGTTTCCTCCCAAAGGAAAGCATCTCACATGTTCAGAGACAGCTCCGCACTGCAAACCAAAGCACAGCGTGTAGGGAGAGTTGGGAGACTTGCCTCAAAAGTGCCCTCCTAATCTGAACTAAAAAGCTAATGTAGACATACCCCATCTGACCACATCATGCTTATGCTAAAGGGTGAAATTCTCTTTCCTCCATGTCACCTTTCAGGAAAGCTGAGGAGTTAGTAGCAGGGAAATTAAAATATAATCACAAAACTTCTCCTACAAAATGGTAATATATCACTTTAATGTGAAGCTGCCTCTTCCACAAAACCTTGTGCAAAAAGTTACGTGCTTTTGCTGAGTGGCCTTCCCAGATTTAGTTGTCCAGGCAGATGTAAAAAGCTGTACTAATACAAGATGACATGAGACAAGGTTTCTAAAAATGTGTGTTCTGCTTAACTGTTCACTTGCAATATATGCTCAATGGTAAAGAGGATTTTCTCTATTAGTCATGACTAGTTTGCGGGTCAAGGTCAAACAAATTTAGAACAGATCTCTGCATATGCTTTTGCCTCCTTACACTAATTACAATCCAGTTCACACCAGGGCAAAACCTGGAGGGCCTGCTAGAAGCATCAGCAGATGCTTTGGTCTGTCAAGTAGACATGCTTCATAATTGCAGTTAGCTTACTGTCACTGTGAAAAGTATTCAGTGCTCTTTGCTGTTTTGCGCGTGTGTGTTTTAATTGGATTTACTAGTCTTTTAAATCTAGGAATTATTTTTAAAATGATAGGTTCTCACAACTGTCCACAGCTACAAAATTACGATCTCTATGGGAGAACAAGGAAAACTATGAAAAATCAATGAAAAATGTGTCCAATTTAATGTGGATTAAGCTTTAGAGACTACAGCTTCTGAATGAGATTGTATATGAATTTAAGATATTTTAAGTTACATAAACTGATCATTGTAAAGACTTCCTAGATCATGGGGATGGAAAGGACTCAGTGCTCTCATTCACCTTACATCAGTGTTCCCAAGTATAACATGCTTATTATTCATCCCCTAAGCTGCCTTCAAAGAAAATGCATGTGCAAAAATAAACTCTCTCTACACATCAGAACGAAGGCAAATTGTCAGAGGACAGCAACACCACACCACGACCACCAAGCTCCAGTTCTGACTAAGTCCTGATCCTCTAGGAAGACCTAGGAAATAGCTCCAAGAGACCAGCCTGCAAAATACTTGGGAACAAGTACACCTCTATACGGAGCACATGTTACGCTTTACAGCGCGGTACAGATTTCCCCGTATCCAGATCTTGTTAACGCATGCTGTTCCGCAAGTGACAGAAACTTGTCTGTCTGTCCCTTCTAGAAAGAATAACCAACATCACTTCACCCTTCTGCTTCACAGGTGCCAGCTATTTGTCTTTCAAATTATCTTATTAGATGGTATAACTAAGATAAATTCACAGGAATTGTTCCTAATCTCCATTAGATGCTATTGTATCTGTTTCCAGCCTAGAAAGAAGAGCTTTTCTTCAAGTCTGTCTGTATTTTGTTGGTCAGATGAAAGATGCTTACTTTCCCACTTTCTCAGTTTGCCTCCATTGTAACTGTAAAGGCCATTTCCCAGACCCTGTAGCTGCTCCAGGAGTTAGCTGCTTCCTGAGCATTCATATGATTATGGATCTCCATCTATAGCTGCTTGCCAGTAATGCACCCACAAACATACCAATAAAAGAGAACCGTAAGACCCTGAACAGAAAACTTACAGCAGAAGTAAATTAGGCAAAATACAGAGGTCGATCTAAGGAATTTCAACATATGGATATATATGTATTTAGTTCTTGCTTCTTCACTGTCTGCAGTACCCACTTGACTCTAGAAAAATCATGTGCATAGTTCTCAAGAAGATTTACTAAGTGCATGCCTGAAGTTTGGGAAAGCAGAATTACAACAGCATGTTGTCTTTGAACTTTGTCTCTGCTACTGATACTGATAATAAATAGATTGACATGGAATTTGATGCCCAGGAGTCATGAACTGAAGGGGACAAGGGGGCTATGCTCTTTAAAAACAGTTTTAATTCCTGTTCTAGAAAAGCATAGGAAAGAAAACAAAAATGGGGTGCAGTCAGTGTAGCCTCACCACTGTTTAAAGTGGCTAAGTCATCAGTATGATCTGTAGTGTAGCTCATCCTTGAAGTATTTTTGCCATTGCTTATTCTGTTTTATAAAATAGAAGGATATGTATGGAAGCTAGCTTTACACTATATAGCCAAGATTTATAGAAAAATCAGAGACTCTGCAAGCCTCAATTCATTGGCCAGTGCTGCGGACTGACATAATCCAGGTCTCTAAACAGATTCTACAGGAACTCATAAACATCTATTTCAGAAATACAGCAATAAGTTTCTGAACTTTACCTTCGCTTATTTCATCCCAATAAAGTCCAAAAGAGAATGTCAAACAAGAAGAAAACCAAAATGGGAATGTGTTATCTAGCTAAGATCCTTGCTCCGAATGCAGTTTCTCCACGGACTCTCAGTCTTCAACTTGAGTGCTTGTGTTATTTTCAAAAATTATCATCTTTTAATAAAAGCCAAAGCAGTACAGTCATGAAATGGGAGATCCCACTGTGGCAGATGTTTATAAACAAAAAGACTCTTCTGGTGCTAAATGCTTTATGATTGTTCCCATTATTCTAATTCATTGAACAGTTAAACTTTACTATGCTCCTGGTTTTATAGACCTTCTGACTCATCATTGCTCTTCTTACTTCTTGGCAATCATTTAAAGAGTAAAGTTTGACCCTTAATCACGTGTGGGAAAACAAAGATCTTCACTGGAGTGTCTGAGAATACTGCATTACCAGAAGTTCAGAAACACAATTGGTGAGGGCTCAGCAGAAAGAAGCAGCAGGCACTGTTAGAACTGCCTACAAAGAGAAGTCCAGGGACACAGTAAAGGGCTGGTGGGTAGCTGCAGGAACAGAAGACAACGTTTTTGGCCAAGAGAAGAAGCCAAATATGGGAAGAGAAACCAAGAAAAGGGGTGGTCAAGAACAGGGCTGAAGACAATACAGAGCAGAAGCAGCCTTGAAGCTACAGGAGTGATCTGAGGAAGTGGAAAAGTGAATGATGGAAAAGCAAGTGCAGCATGGTCAATGCTGAGAAGGACCACAACCCGATGGAGGCAAGTGCAGTCCATTTCAAAGTATGCAAGGTGATATCTGGACTATCCTGAAAAGAGGTATCCAGGTTCCCAAACTATCAGTAGCTCTGGAAGAGAACGAGGGCAAGAGTGCAAAAGGACTCATAATATACCAAATCTATTTTGTCCATAGCTCTGGCTGACTTGAGGAGTATTGAGCTGTCCCACCATGACCTCCAAAGCAACTACCACGACATGAAAGAATGGAACAGACGCCCTGAAACACCTCATTTTTTCAAAAAAATCCCTATCTGATGAAATGTAGCAAGAACTCACTGCAGTCAAGGCAAATCTGAATCCTGAGCTCAACAGAACTAAAATGAGCTATTCTGCCCCATTATCAGTGTCTTCTTTCCAGAGTGTGGTATAGGATTTTAGAAGGATGAACAGTTCTGCCTCCTAGACACTTATGGGAAAGTAGTCAGAGCTCTTTGTTTCTTGAAATGGTGTTTCCTGCTTATCATTTCCACTGTGATAGTGTCCCAGAGTGTTACCTTATTGTAATAAAGATTGGAAAATTGTATGCTACTGATTCTCCCAAGAGACAAAAACACACCTGAAGTAAGTGCCAAGGCTGAAAATATTTTATGTTCACTTCCTCCACCCAAACCACCAAAGTAATAGGTGCCATGACAACTATCAATAGTAAGATGATGTGTAACAAGTCCGTTCTCTCCAGTATCTGTCTATCAGAAAACTGATCCCGCTGCCATCTTTTATTAATGCTTGATGTTAGTTTTAACAGCATAAAACATATGCTAATAAACCAAAGGAGTATTTATAGTAGTGCCTATACATGATGAAATTATTTTAGTGACAAGGACACCAAACCAGAATATGTCATGAACTAGAGATTTACAGCTGTATATACTGGACTTTGGAAGACAGCAAAGCTCTTCACTCTGTAAGTTAGTCTTAGTATTGATTTCAAATCTGTTTCACACCTATACTTTCAGAAGCTCTAGCAAGAGTCTATCTGCTATTTGTAATTTCATTTACATAGCAAATATGTGCTAAAGATTACTGAAAAAAGTTTCTTGCATTGATAACCTTAGTGGAAATAATATCCAGGCAGCAAACCAGAATTTTACAATGGAGACTCACATAGATTATAGAATTTCTTTTAATGTACTTAGCCAAAGTAAAGCTTGACAATACTCCCTTGCCAGAATAAAACTTTATCATATGAAAGCTGCCCACGTAGCTGAATAGATGGAAATCTTTCATACTAGTTGAATAATATATGCAGCCTCATGCAGAGCAATAAAGTGACTATCATCAGAATTTCATATTGACAATGGGGAAAAAAAAGAAGTAATAGGCCCCATTTATTCCTGGTAAGATTTTATTATCTACAGTAAGGTTATACCTTGAAGTATAGTTTGGAGGCTTGGGCATGTCAGATTTATACTGACTTCTGCTTTTCAGACTATCTGGGCTTTGATTCGATAACCCATTATAATTTCATGTACTCAAAAGGACTGCTTAATAGGTCCTGAGGTCCAGTGGTTTGGAAAGTTTAAAGTAACATCAGGGACTATCAAGTCAGAGGGATCTCTGTATTTGGCTTGGTGTTCACATAACACTGTTAGCTCTACTCTCTGCATTAGATCTGGCAGTTCAGCTTAAGTTTATTCACATACAACTTCCACAAAAGTTGAGTGGGGAGACTCACCACTGAAAGAGGCTTCATGCCCCCTCCTAACTTATTAAGCTAAGTGCCATATACAGAGTAACAAAATTATAAGATAAGCTTCAGTGAACTAACTGGTGGGTGCCTACAAAAATTTCGATATTTCAGTTGGTACCTGACTGACTACCAGCCATTCTTGTCTTCCAAAGAAATGCTGAAAAACCTGTGAAAGGGAGAATTTCCCATAGGAAAAGTTTCTCTTCCTTTCTTATTAAGTGGTGTTTTGGTTTGGTTTCTTTGGGTTGGGTTTTTTTGTTTGCCTTTTTTTTTTTCCCCCCCCCTCTGATTGCCACATGTCACTCCAGCTTCATGGAGTGTTTATTGCCCTAGGCAAGAAATCAGACAAAAAGAGTATGCCAAGAACAGTGTCTGTAAGGATCAGGAACACTGGCAGGATTTCCTAATGGGGAAAAAGGAACATAATCTTGATTTCCTGCATGGGGTGAAGATAAAATCAGGGATCTATGCTTCCCAGCAAGTAGTGAAGAAAAAACAATCACAGCATCTTGCATGCACACAGCTGGTGTCTAGCTGGCTCTACAAGAATAGGATGTACCGCAGCCAGGATTTGGAAGCACATTGGCATAGATCCCCTTTCTGACTTTTCCACTAAACAGAGACAGTATAAAGTGGCATCACAAGATCTTCTAACACCGTTATGTTAAATCTTGCAGACTCCTCAATCCTTCTCTCTAAACTCTTGCCATTATGCACCGACCCCATCTTGATGGCAAATACATGGGATATTCCAGGAATACACACAGTGCTGAAATAAGGTTTCTTTGGGCAACAGCTGTGCTACACAGCTCCCTCTCTGAGTGTCTGATCACAGCTGTAAATGTGTTAGAGTGGAGAAGGATGTCTTAGTTAAAGGTTTGGATCTTCTCCATTTCTGATCTAATCTTTGGTATAGCTGTTCCTGTAGTTTCATGGTTTATTTTATCTTGTATTAATGAGTAAGCCAGTAACCATAAAAAGGTATATAACAACAATGCAACCAGTAACATAAAAGTCATCGTCATTTGGCTCCATTAAACTAAACAAAGCGTGATCCAACAGTTATGGAAGAATCACAGTAAAAGACAGTAAAGTCCTGTATCATCAACCAGAACACACCTGAATAATTTTAGAGTTGTGTTACGTCTTAGCAGGTGAGGAGCTATTACACAGATTTATTGGTTTACACTTACCCTGGTATAACTCAGTTAAAGTAAATGGTGGAACAAAAGGAATAACTTTGGTCTATTATGTAGTAAACAGCTTTTATAGCTTTGCTGAGTGAATAAATAATGATAGATAGGTTTTGTTGTCAACTACAGCACTTATTTTCTGCATTGTACATTTGTATTCATAGCAAATACACTGAATGTGTTTTAAGAGAAAACAATCATAAACAGTTGCACACTTAAGTTATATATCCAGTGTGAAAATTAAAACAACAACAAACATACCCAAAAGGGACATAAATGTTTAGTCATGATCTTATAAGCAGAAGAAACAAGTCTACCAATGTTTCTAGACTGTGGATCTGATCTCCTGCAGACTAAATCTGTGGGATTAAAATGCTGAAGCTTAAGATATTACCTTCTCGGACATCCACCCTCTTAGCAATTACTGTCTCCACAAGCAAGGACAGCAGAAACAACATGCAAAGAAAGCAATGGCTCTCTGGACACTGAAGTTCACAAGTTCAGTGCATTAGTTCAAACTACTCTCAGTCTGTTGGATTTAGCTGCAGGGTTTAACCAGTCCTCAGCAGGATGCTGAGGAGCACAGCACTCTCTTCTGCCTCTCCACCACGTGTCTGCTGGTCTCTCACAGCTTGGTGCATGGACACCTGGAAGCAGTAATGTCACCGTTGTAGCTTAATCCAGCACAGCCCATCCCTCTGAACTCTCAGCTATCTGAAAACTTCCCCAGAGAAAGAATAAAGATTACTTTAACAACACTTTTCTATTGTTTTCTCACACAGCGCATACTGCTGAATTTTAATGGTCTCAGACATACTAAAAACTTGAGCATCCAAATTTAGAGGGTCCATGAAGCTTAGACAAGGTGTGAGACACCCTGAAGCGTCCCTTGGACAGTAACATTTTGCAGAGATTAGATAAGGCATCTTAGTATAGCTCTGCTTTCTTTACCAAGGAATAAACCTTGCTCCCAAGAAACTAGTGGCAAAATTTGCTTTTACTGCGGGCCACTGGGATCTCGCTCCAGTCCAACTCTCAACATGTTAGCAGAAACATATATATTTTGATTTAAAGCCAAATCTTATACCCAAAGTAAGTAGCCTGGCCCACTGCTTTGCTCCACTGTACAGAAGGCCACTCCCTGTGGCTCCACAAAACAGTGAGGGAGACAGTAAAATAGTCCCTTCCACTTCTACCGGAGGAAATGTATAGACATAGCTATGGTATGTTCATTGACATAGTTTACCACAGGGTGCTCTATGGCATTGTGTAATCATGTGGCTTTTATTGCACAGGACAGAAAAATGCTAGCTGTTAAAATATGATTTCACAAAGTATTAGTAATTAAGCAGGTAATGAAAATTAACTTGAAGCAATTCTTCTTTGCCACTGCTAAGAATTCAACCCCCTCCTGTTTTCAGTCCAAGAGAGGGAGGGAGGGATAGATTTTTACTTTTTAAAGTGAATTTAATAGCTCATTACAGCTGATTAACAGAAATTCAGACAGTTTTATTAGTAGCACTGTATTTTCATGTGTAAAGCCTTTGCCCTCAGATAACCTCACACACCTCTAAAAGCACTGCTCCTTAAAAATACATATTGCACCCCCAGGTAACTCAAGCAAAATAAGAGGCGAGGAAGGTGAAGGAGGGGTTATGGAGGGAGAGGGAAGAGACAACGGAGGGGCTCCCAGGAAAATTTTTCTTTTTATTACTCACACACATATACAACCTACTCTGCTGCTGAATGACATTCTATTTTTCAAGCAGGTAACCTGCAGGTTAGACACATAGAAATACAGGTTATTATTATTTGAGCTGCAGTATACTCAGGAATGGACCTGCACCCTAGTGTGCTGACTGTATTACAAACAGAATTTAAAAAAAAAAATGTTTCTGTCCCAATAGACCTTCACAGTCCCATAAAATTACAAAAAGGTCAAATCTTGATGGTAAGTTCAACCCAACTCTTTTCTGATTTCGAGTCACTCAGACTGTTTTATATTACACCCTTGGGTTCTTTGTAGTTTCTTTCAGTCACAAAAGCATTTGGCAATCACATTATAAACAGTTCAGAAAAATTCAGAATGCAGGAGCATAAATTACTTCAGACACTCTCAACCTTTAGAGAGAAAAGCCAAAAGAGGGGAGGGAGAGGTAACATGAATGTGAAATGGGGGACAAATAGAAAGTACTAACAACATTTTACTTCCAAGCTTCTGTCTGACATCCAAGTACGAAGGGAAGCATCGGGGGAATTTCCGAGGAAGTACAGCCTCCGAGAAAGCAAATGGTAGCCATGACAAGGAGGGAAAACATCATCTTAGGCAAAATTTGCCACCTTACCTATAGGTACAAAGTCTATGTTCAAGACAGATTGGGATGTTGCATATAAGCCCTTTTTTTCCCTGACTCCTGGTAAATGGGAGCACGCTAAGCATGCCAGCTAAGTATGCTCTCCATGCAACACGTTCCTGAGAGTTGCACAGGGGAAGGCAGAGAAGGTTCTCAAAGGTGAGAGTGGGACGCAGAGGCAGAGATCATGAAAACCAGGATTTTCTTCCAAGAAAACAAAAAAATGTCCAAAAGACATCAACAACAATTACCACCAGTCCCAGAACTACATTGATACAGGGACATGACCTCTTCACTTTTTCAGATGTCTGCCTGAGCTTTCACATTCTCTACGTTTTCGATACAGCTGAGATCAAGCTATTTAAGTTCCATCAGCCTTCACATTCATCCTTCGCCAGACTGATTTTTATTAGCCCTATTTGTTATTTAAAAAGCAGTCTCACTAAGAGGCCCCTCTTGAATCAGGAGTCCTGTTTGGGGGGAAATTGCAAAAATGTTCAGTAACAGATAGCTGTCACTAAGAGAAGGATTTTCAACCCAAATAGGCAGACAAATGAAGAGTAATTGCTCCCACAGGCACAGAGGGATGAAGACTTGACTGCCATTGGAAAAAAGGTTTTGGAAAAACATGGGGTTTAGTGAGTCATGTTTTTCCCTTTCCAGCTCCACAACCAACAAAGCATGTCTTCTTTTTCTTTTAAGCAAGCAAGGAAGCCCATTTTAACCACATTTTCTTCTAGGTAAATGCTCACCTAGAAGTTGCCACCTTATTCCATCCCCCAAGCCAGCTCTCTACATCTCATATTTGAGCAGTGAGAAGTATGAAAAAAGGCCACGTTTTCTCCTCGCCTCCCCTTTTTAAAATTTATCTTATAATATCATGAAGGTACCTTTCTCTAAGGAATGTCTAACAATATATTTTGTACCTCAAACAACAGTAGTAAAGTGATATATTTTTATTATAAGCACCAATAGAGTTATAAGCAACATTGTCTATCACTAATACAGAAGAAGGAAAGATGTATGAATGTTTCCCTGCCTTAGCCACTTTTAATATCTGAATGCTGAACATGCTGCCAGATGTGATCCAACTCACCTATGCTAGTGAAACAGAAATAGTAAGAATATTTCAAAACAAGCCCCAAACCCAGAAAAGTAAAGCCATCCAACAGCTGCGATAGTGGACTGGAGTCCTTCTTCTGTGGTGCTGGATGTGGCTGGAGCAGCAGTTAATTACCAGTCCTTTTTTGCATCACGAGGAGAAAGCCTTCAGAAGAGGATCACAAACAACGGATAAATTTTTTTAACAACTGTAAATCAGAGCCTAAAGAGACAGCATAACAATATGTTGCTAAACCATTCAGAATGCTTGGGTTTGCCCACAAACAGCAAATCTGAGATGAGCAACCTCCCCCTGCATTAGTTACAGAGATCAAAGATGCAGAAGGTCAAACGCAGAGGTTTGAAAAGCAGGTTGGTGGATGCGGTGACATGGCACAGGGAGATGAGGCCAGGGGCCTCGACTTTGGCCTACCTGGTCTGCAGGTTCAGGCACTATCTCTCAAAGCGTGGTGGTGGTATCGGATCCTCTGGTTCCAAACAGCAAAGGCAGGCGTGCGCAAGGAAAGAGCAATGCAGCTACTTTACTGAGGACACTAAGAACTCGGGCAGGGGACTTGGGGATTATGCTATGTTGGCCTGGACTACTGACAACTCCTTGTATCACCAACTTTCCTAACAGCAACAGGACAACATCTCACCAATATTTGCAGAGTTACAGAGTAGGCTAGGCCTGGCTATGCCCTAACAGTCAGTACCATTCTATATAGATGCCATGCATTTGATTGCTTCAGCAATTGGTTGATCATTTGTCAAATGGGACCGCAGCAGTGAGGTCAGCCTGGCCATAAGGGTACTGAAACCAAACCGCTGCCAAAAGTGTAAGGTCTCTCTTCCTACCTCTTCTCTCCTGCTCCTCTGATCTGCTATTCCCCACACAGCCCTGTCACTCTTCTCCTTTCCTTGTACTGGGTCTATCTACCTTCTCTTTGCTGGGTGAGTTTCCTAACAGGTCAGGGGAATGAAGCATTTCAAGGAGAGGCTGGACAGGCACCAGAGCTGGCCCAAGCCTCTGAACAGAACTGTGTGACGAGGACAGCCGGGGAAGATGATGGGAAGAAGCACAATAACGTCCCCTCTTGGCTGCTGTGGGAAGCTGTTAGATCAGTTCAAGGTGTATTTCCTTTCACCCTTTCAAATACACTCCCATTACAATGTAAAGACATGACTTGTCTTGCTGTGCTGACCCTGGAAATGCTTGAGGGCTGCAGAGCAGGTGATGCCCATGCACAGGTAGCAGAGTTTTAAGCAGGTGGAAAGAAAGGCAGGAGAGGGCCAGTAATCCACGTATCCATGCATGGATTTAAGATGCGGTATAAGGAAAGGTACCCTAACTCTAGCAGGGGCTAGAGATGCGTGCAGAGCTAATATGATAAATTCACACTCGGATGCACAGCTGGCTGATCAAGAAGTGCAGGGAAAAGATGAAAGTATAAGGGGAAATAGCAAAGAAACCAGCATTACAAAATCATACATATGTACAAAGGAGGAAAGTTAAAAGAACATCTGAAAACTAAACTTCATGTACCACGAAGCTTCTGTCACCAGGGTAAACTGTCAGGTGCTGATGCCCTACCCTCCTTCCCCTTCTCCTCACGCCAGCACTAGCTAACAACTAGCAGTATGACGAGTCTGATCAATGACTGGTCCAGCTGAAAACTAAGTCCATCCTCATCTTACTTTTCAGCTGGATCCCCTTGAATCTAACTGACCACACGGTTGCATGATCAGCAGTGGTACTAATGCAGTGGCAGCCTGTACTTAGAGGAGTTCAAAGCACCCATCGCCCTGCTACCCAATACAACCCTGCAACACATTCACAGCACAGACCCGTGCCATCCACCCCGGGACGTACCAGGCAGATGTACTGGTCCAGGGCAGCTGGCCAGTTACACAGTAGCGGCTCTCTGCCTTGTTCCCAGTTGCCATTGTCTCATTAGCAGATAAGGAGAAGGTTGCATTAAATCCCTTGCTTTTCATTTTCCTTGTGAGCACACTGTTCTAATTGGGAAACTGAAGCCAGAGAATGACACGGAAAGTGGTACCTAGGCACAGTGTTCTTACACAGCTATCTACTCTAGGAAATCAGGAGAAAACTGATGTTCTTTAGAACCTCATCATCTTCTACTTCCTTACATGTCAACTGAAGCCCTGTTAAGGCCACAGAGACTTGGCATAAGCAAGGCTAGAAGAAAAAAAAAAGAAAAAGAAAAAAGCATGCAAATATAAAGGGCTGACATTTCACCCGTTTTGTGAAACAGGTCTTAAATAAGTACCTTTTAAAAGACTTACTGGATTTTTTTAATAACTACAATTAAGGGAAGTATTGTTCCTGCAAGGGATATTTTGAGGGACGGGTAGTTACGGTGCACACTGTTACAAGCAGTATGTGAACCTGCTTGAACCATGAACCAAAGGACACCGTCTCCCCTCACGTAAAAAAAAAAAAAACCTTCAGCATCTGGTTTCCGATGGAAGCTCATTTACAGAGTGGCAGCTCTGATGTCGTAATTATAATGTTAGCAGGTAGCAAGCTGTTAAAAACGTGGAATTAAGATGAATATGGTTGATACCCAAGGATTATTTCGCAGATTAAATACAAGGGAGAAATATTCATGTTTCAGTAATTATGATAACATTGTATGAATAGCTTTCCTCAATTAATTACATACATTCTGAACCAAATAAAGCCTTAATGTGGCTGATGACAGCAAAGCTGAACATGGTCTTCCTTGCCTAAGCAATAATGGTTCTGTTCACATAGTTGGCACTTCTGAAAGGAAGATGAATTCTGGCAACCAGATCTATTTTCCTTAACAGATGTTTCAAAATATGGTAATGAGGTGTGGGTTTCCTAGGCTGTCAGCTAGAATTCACTAACCAGGAAACAGAACAAAATGGATCTGATGCAATCCATCTTTTCCCTTTAAACCTTTAAAGACTACATTAGATTTTATATTAATTTTACAAAACACTGCTTGCAATAAATTATGTAATAGTACATCCACCTCTGCTAACACAATTTACTCTCAACCTTTCCTTCACTAATTCATAACTGTGTGTGACAGACACCATGTCTATTTGAAGGTTTTCAGAGTAGCTCTGGCACCCAGAACACTATCACATCCTCCCAAAAGGAAAAATAATAATAAAAATAAAATAAAAAAACCAGAAGAAATAAATTTTTTGTGACACGTTCAATCGAACTCCATAGTTTCAAAAATGCAACACATTTTTAGATAGCAAACAAAATTCATACTGAAATTGAATCTTAAGTAATTTCTTAAACACAGCTTTATCTTCACATTGATGAAAGCTGTACTAATGAAGGACCAGCTAGAATTACATGTCTAGCAGAGAGATGAAAGAGAATGACTCTCTTAATTAAAAGCTGAATCACATTTAAATTTTCCACTTACAGTAGTTGCCAAACTCTTCTTTCCTGTATTTTTCTAGAATAACTCTCACGTACATCTCAGTATAAAGGAGCAAACTATATCATGACAGCATAGCATATTATATGTTTGCATACCCACAAAGAGTAAACAGTTGAGAAACACATCAAAACCTTCAACTTCTAGCGTTGCTACTCATGTAAGTGATAAATTTATGTGCCTGATGTTATACATTGGGCATCATTAGGACTGGTCTTTGCTTAGCAGCTAAAAAACCCTGCACTGAATCCTGACAACACAGAAAGAACAGCACTAGTCATTTTTAGCCAATGCGCACTGTTAGAAAGCCAATAACGTTGGTAGCTGTATCAATAACATTATCGCTGGCAGAACTCATAGCTTCACCTGTTGTTAGGGCTACCTGCCAATTCTTCTTAGGAAGCCCTGAAAAGAAGGGAAAATAAACAACTGGGTTGACGTTTTCCTGACAGTCTGCAGATGGATTTCCTATACACGGTCACACCACCCAATTTCAGACACAATTGTTTAGGCATTTCCATGAATGATGTTAGAGAAAAACCCAGTGGTCTGCAACTTCAGATAATTCTGGTGATCATTCCCCAAGAAACTGTAGCATCTCACGCACTGGAAGAGTAGCGTGAAATTTGGAATATCGGCGAGTAAGCTTTAGTGTCAGAAATATGCTCCTTACTCTTATGCAAATCCTCCCAAAAGTTGGCCAAACTATGAAAACGTGAAGTACCACTATGAAAAACACTTACGCACTTACGGGAGGCTTCTCAGAGCTAGCTAAAATGCTTGGACCTTCTGTTCTTGCTGAGGAAGCTCCATCCTTTCCCTGTCCCTGTCTGTGACCGGACTTATCACCTGGCATATCATCTGCCTTGCAGGACCCAGACTGCTCCAACAGGGAGAACGGGGGATAAACCGTCATCCCTGCTACAGCTGCAGCAGTACAGGACAGCGGAATGGAGGACACCGAGTCTCCCTTCTCTTCACCATCACCTAGCACAGAGAAGGAAGCTGCTGGACTTAAATACAGGGAAAGAACCAAATTTAACATAGTTATAGGTTTATTTGAGTCCAGTTGTAAAAGTTACTTGTGCTCTTCGTCACACTCTCTCAGGTGCTTTTTTTACGTTCTTATGAGTGGCTGGGAAGTGTTACTGCTCCTCTATTGTCAATAAAATACTGAGTATTAGAAATTCAAATCAGTACCCCCAAAATGCCAGTTGTGTTGTAGAGCAGAAACTGAATCCAAGTTTCTGATTTTTCTCCTTTTCTACTAGCCTGGGGAGAAGTTGGGGTAGAACAACAGTGACTGAGACTTGGAAAAAGACTAGAACTAATATCTCTGATAGTCTTTGTCTAGTTAATTCCCACCTGTAAAGCAGAAATATGTGTTCTTCATTATCTTTAGGGACTATTATGAAGATAAATCCACTGAAGACTTTGAAGTGACCAGATAGAAACTGCAAAAATAAGTATAACAGTAACTTCTAATAGACATGTTAGTTCTAGGGTGAATACAACTTCAGAGTAGGAGGATTTATTTATATAATAAAAAGATTTTTGTTTTATTTTGCTTTTTTAACTGACTATATAAAAGCAAGTGTATGTACACATGCATATCTAAAGAAAGGGATAACCTATATCAAAAATTTTACTATAATAAAAATAAAAACTTTGATGTCAAGCTAGTAGTTTTCCCCAGTCTCCCATTAAATAACTCCCTCTGCTCCCCACAGAGTTAGAGTTGCCCTTATTATGGAGAACTTGAAGGACAGTGGCAAAACAGATAATGGTTTTTTCCCTCTGCTGCTTGTGTAAAAGACAGTAGAATGCAGTTTCATTATCATAAGCAAAACACTATAGCCTCTTTCTGCTGAGGCATTCCTGTATTGACCTGGAACAAGCAAGTAGCCAAGCTTATGTCTTAAGTTTGATGTGTCCAATAAATAACGGGTAACCATAAAATACACTGAGATATGCCTCATAAGCAGGACTTCATATTTATTTTCTCCGAGTAGTTCAAAAACTACTATTGCTAATGGCAGAGCTTATATGTAGTAAGGGTTGTTTCTACATCAGTCTTTGCCAAGTGCTCATACCTAGAAGCCATTCTCTTTTTCAGACTACGTAAAGTTGTAAATCTCATTCCAGTTTTAGATAGATAGTTTTCCACACACAGGCCCACAAACAGGGACAAGACATTACCCATGATGACGTCAAAGCAGAGCATCGGGAGGCTGAACCAGCACACTTTTCAATTCCATCATGTATAGCAGTGGTCCTTCTGAGGCAAAAAAGTTCTTAAAGCGTCTCATTTCTGCAGATATAAGAATACTCTTTTTGGACCTACTAGTCCACTGCCTCCTACAATCACTGTAATATTTATACTGAGTGGAACTCCACAGCCTTCCTAAAGAAACCAAAATCAAACTGGGTTTTCATCACCTCCTTAAACAATAGCTCATTCACTAACAAAACTTGTCCATACTTCACTGTTACCTACTGTTAAAGAAAACAGCAAAATACAAGAAAAACCTCTGGACTTGAGCACCTTCAACAGTTACCGTCACGGAACAATCCACAGCAGGACTTGCTTAAGCTCTGAAATCAAGAAACGTTGAAGGCGTTAATAATTTACACTGGTGTCGTCTTTCATTTGCTATCCCCATCCATATTTTACACATTCATCAACAACGCTTCACTTCAGTGGGAACTGCACTTTCATGAAAACACTGGAATGAGCTGACACTGTGGTTCAAAGGCACTCCGTTTTACAGGTGTTTTACTACCATTCTTCTGTTGCGATTATACTTGTGTGCTCATCTCCTCAGCATTTTGAGGCTTGCAGTCAAAACATTCACTTTCACATTCACTCTCCTCTGTCTTTCCCAGCTGCACCCTTTCCTTGGCCATTTTACCAATAGGTCATCCAAAACCACCTCTGAAGTTTCTTGCATTTGGTGGTCCGTGATATTTGAAAGAGTACTGCCAACTTGCTCCATGCTACTGTAGCTGTCACAGAGCCACCTCCTGACGCCTAGCTCAGTGCAGAGTGAGAATTAAGTCCAGCTTATTTAGAAAAAAAAAAAAAAAATTTGATTTCCATCACTAGCACCACAGCAGAAACAAGCAGCTCAAGGTCAGTTTTGTTGATTTACGTACAAGGAATCATAAAACGGTCACTACCTTGGACCCGATTTTAGGCAAAGGATCTGTCAGCCACCACATGCCTTTAGCCTTTCTGCACGTCACCAGTGGTCCCTGCTGGGCAAAGCAGCGCTCTTCGGTTCCCTGGATCCCGAAGGCTACCAAAGAGATGTAGCTTTTTTCACCCTTTCTTCAGCTGGAAGCGAGATGTGAGCCCCGTATTAGCGTACTACCATTGCACACAGGCATCCTGCACAACTAAAAGCACTGGCTTGTGCTCTGACATCTGCCAGAGGCAGCATCATGTTACTGGAAATTTCCAGATACCTGCCAGGGACCAAGTCCAGTGCCAGAATTTCCATTCTGTCATATCAAATTTGGGAACAGCCAGAGCAGTCAGCATCTGGTCTGCAGGGCTATCTACTCAGTAGCTTTATTTTATAATATAGCACTACCATTCTCATTTTCCTAAAGAAGGATGAACCTCCTGATTCCATGCTCTACCAGGCTTCTAAAGATCCACTCCCTTCTCCCAGGTGAATTTCGATATTCTGGCAGTTCTCAGGGACGCATCTCACACCCATTCTCACTTCCTTTCATTCAGCAGTAGGTACGATCTATTATTGCTTGTCTTGCATACCAGTGCCATGCAGTACACACATCCAGATTTTAGCACCGCAAGACAAAAAAGTGTAATTCTCAGATTCATATACTCATTATTTCCTATAGCAAACAAATAGACACCATCCCTATGCCACAGCTGAATTTGGCAAAGGATTTAACCATGGCAGGAGGGTTGATATGGAGACCTCTCCTGCAGTCTTCCCAAAAGCTAATGTTTAAAACACGATTTTAAATTACTTTTTTTGTTGTTCTCATTCACAACTCCTTTAAAGGCTTTCTTTTATGTGACCATAAATATTAAACAGAGTTCAGTCAGCACATTCATTTCTGATTTCATCTGTGGATTGTAACAACCAGCTCTTCATACAGAAATAACAGGGTTCACAGGCACATATTTTATTTAAATTGCTGCTTTATTCCTTACACCTGTATGCAGAACAGAAGGAGAAAATTGGAAGCTTAGTTTCCTATAGTAGGTACTTCAGGCCAAGAAGAAAGTGAGATACAAAGAGAAATGAGAGCAAACTTTCAGTCTTTCTCTTAGGTTACGATTCTTGAGTGTTCCTGATAAGAACTGAGGTATGATCTACTAGTGATTTTCAATTATAAGCTTTTTTTTTTTTCAATTTAGGTAAATATTTAAAGTTTCAAATAACTTGAGTCAAAAATGAACTAGAAAAAATAATTTAAAAATATGCTGCTAGCACTTTCCAACGGTGCATTAAACAACATGATTAACACCTCACACATGCTTTCATTAACTTTTCTTCTTCCCAGTGCAGGGGTGTGCCCAGATTAGAAACAGTTTTTCTCTCTTTAGATTATAATATAATAAGAATAGAATTCACTGTTTGACACCACTTTTTCTAATGAATAAAGACATGTGCTCATATCTGGGGGCAAGCATGATAAGATGGTGATCGTTCTCACTTCCTAAGAAAGCTCAGTTGAGAACCATTTTCTCTCAAATTCTGTCTCATCCAGCTATGCTTTATCCATATCCTAGAGCAATGTCACTCAAGCAGTGACTCAGGACACTTCGGAAACTGGTCCAAGAAGTAATCAAAAAAACTTTTGGTTTTAACCAAAGATTTTAAAAAATGACGTGCATATTCCTGTTCATTACAAGCAAACAAACAGAAGCAAGGAAATAAAAATAATGTAAAGGAACTTCAATAACCTTTTTTTCTGTTTGGTTGTAAATTAGATTAAATATGGCAATGAATACTCTCTCCATCTGTTGTTTTCAAAAACATTTGGGTGGCCCTTGGATTTGTTCGAGAAAGGGCAGGTTACCCACTTTGATTTAAAAAGAGGAAGAAATTGCATCACAGAACAGTACATTTGAGACAGGTTCTTGCCTTAGGATTGAGCATCCCAAATGCCTCCAAGGGATCACTGCAAGAAAGAAGGACTGTAATTTTGAATTTGATTTCAAATTCTCAGCAAAGTCCACTAGAAAGCAGAGACAATTTTAATTTGCACTTGGCATAGCTTGTATCACTGAGGAATCACGTTAAAGCACTGTATGCTATTTATTGATTTCCAAAAGTTCAAATTTCTACGCTATTCTGAATTGCAATACCGAATTACATATTGAATTGCTACAAACTAGCTAAAAGAGGACATCATCTAATTTGATCGCTTGCTAGCTATATATGCTTAATGAAAAGAACAAGGAAAAAAACATGGGGGTTTTGTGATACCACAAAAAAGAGAAACCAACTTCTAAAGAGAGTTTTCTTAATGACATTTACTCTGCAGATACATTTTCCTAAGCTGAAGTGACAGATATATGGATACCGAAATCTAAAATTGATGTCTTCAGATATGAGTGAATTTGTATATAGCATATGGTTGCCCAGCACATCATTAAGCACCCTCAATTCACAACTTGCCCGATGCAGCATCTCGAACCTTTTGCTGATTAAAAGGTCCTGGCAAACTTCTCATTGCTCAGTCTATTCTTCTACAGCCTCCTATTGTGATTCTTGGTAGAGATATTTCCCTGAACCCAGCAGGATGAAAAGAAAGGCACATTTTAAGGAACACTGCCTCCTGCCATGAATGGTGTGGTAGTAGGATTGTTTAGAAGTTGAGAAATTATTATCAGGGCTTGAACTTTCGGTTCCGTTTCAGGGAAGAAAAGGATAACTGGGTTTGACCAGTGCAGCAGAGGAGCTGCAAGTCCTTACCAGGCTCTTCTCATGGCGAGAACTGCCTGTCAACCGACTGAACACGTTACGTATTCCTTCAGTCATGCCCACGAGGCTGATGGTGCTGCACTACGCGAGAGCTTTTATCGTCCTTTCCAAGCCCAGACCTCTCCTAGGTCCATGAACACCACGCCAATCAGGTCATACAAATCACTGCCCTGAACAAAACTGACCCAATTCCACAATTCTTGTTTTCTGAAGTACTCTCACTGACTTCGTTACAGCATTTAGACCTTGACTTTTCCATCCTAGACAAGCAATGAAAACAGTATGGATTCAGTTGAGATGAAAGGGGAAAAATCCTGTGAGATAAAGTGACATGAAAAACTTCTGCCCAGCACAGGAATTATTAATAAGCAACAAGATGAATGTATGACCTCTGTGTCTTTGAAAGATACACAAACACACACTGATAAACTCTAAAAGCCTTACTCTGTAATCTAACTCAGTTTTCAGCCTATAGCAATCTGCACTCTTCAACAGAATATTTTATTTTTTGGAACACCTACATACGTAAACTCAAATATGAGAAAATATTACATCCTGATTGTCGTGGTTTAACCCCAGCCAGCAACCAAACACCACGCAGCCGCTCACTCACTCCCCCC
>JAOBAS010000045.1:16191845-16216931 GCA_025311575.1 Elanoides forficatus
ACTTCTTGTGCCCCTCCAGCTTTCTCACTGGCTGGGCTTGAGAAGCTGAAAAGTCCTTGATTTTAGACTAAACATTAATTAGCAACAACTGAAAACACCAGTGTTATCAACATTCCTCACATGCTGAACTCAAAACATAGCACCGTACCAGCTACTAGGAAGACAATTAACTCTATCCCAGCTGAAACCAGGACACTGATACGTACCTTCAGCAAGGAAGTCAGCATGACTGCTCTTGGTGAAAAGGCAACACAATGACTACGCTGTGAACGCATCTGTCAGCCTGACCTCTAGCTTTGCTTAATTACTTGCATAATATCTTTACCGGACAGTTTAGAAGTATCCCATTTCATCCAAACTGACATTTTCTCAGAGTGAGCCCGTGTTATTATTGTACGAGAAATACAATAAAAGGACAGTGTTAGAAGCGTTGCTTCACAAGTGAAGTTGCTTGTGGTGTAGTTTCATAACTACATTTCAGAGTCTGGATTAATTCAAGTGACTGGTACTCTGGTCTAACCATCTTAAGATATTCATGTCTAAAGTAAGAAGAGACATACTCTGAAGCTGTATCCAAATGGCTGCATTTTGATTTAAACTGATCAGTAAGCAGAATTTCTGTTCAGTAACAACCCACAGTTTTGAGATAAAAGCCAAAACCACACCATTTAATGGAAAGAAGAGCTGCAACAGCTTGCTTCAGAAACACCAAGGCATTGCCCGAACCTGGAGGCAAATATACAAATAGCATCATGAGCAAGGGAACTAACATCATTAAAACACTCCCAAGTGTCAAACCTTTCTGATCTGAAATCCATGTGAATTTTCATGGATATAGGCACGACAAGGTAGTCTAAACCATTTTAGCTGACCTATCCCTAATAGAAAACTGAGATCTGGAGATCAGTCCTCTCTAAATATGCAGTTAAAATTCCCTACAAACTAAACTAGGTTCCGAGTTTCAGAACTGAGTAAGAAATCTGTCTGACTTTATGTCTTTCCCCAATAATATATTTACAAGCTGTTTTAGCTTGCAAACATGAGTGCCTATCTTATGAGTAAGAAAAAAAATACGGTTTTAGAAAGAAGGCAGGTTGTTCTGTGTTTAATTCTTTTAGTTACATGAGACTAAGTCAGCCTTAAGTCCTGTACTTTGATGGAGGTGTTTACACATATCCTCTTAAAAGCAGAATTTGATACTCCATTACTTTAAGACTATTCCCAGATGGATGGGTATGTTTATTAAGACACAAACCATTATCAGAGATATTATAGACACAATTTTTCTAAGAATAGGGAAAAACAGTGATACCTCAAGTACTAAGCACTTTGAATTATATACATTAAAATTTATTCAAACACTTCAAAAACGTAAACATCAGTAAATACTTATGAAGTGCTGTCCCCATCTAGGCCAAACCATTTGAGTCACGTGAGCAGTACCATTTCCTCAATAGCACTGTTCATACAAGTCACTGCTTTAGAATCATGATTCCCAAAGGGATTTCACAAGCAGAGCTTTCCTGCAGGTCATGATTAGCTTCTGCATGGCTGTGAAAAAAAAAAAATCCTCGATTTGTACTGCTATAAAAGGCAAAATAACCGTCGGTATTGATGACAACAAAATCCTCCGCAAGCAGCTATGGTTTAACACCTTCGGAGTGTTACGATCCGTTGTACTGATCGGCGTTTGGGATTCTCACAGCGCAGCTGCGCAGAGCCCCCAGGTCCTGGAGAACCAGTCCTGCTTCCAGACCAGAGCCAGGGTGAGACCTGGACTGGGCCCTGCCCAACACCCCAGCCAGAGGTGGGCTCAGCCCAGAGCTCAGTCCTCAAGCTCTGCCTCCAAGTAAGTCACGGGTTAAGAGATCCACTGCGCGATCCTCCCTGAGATACTGTGCTGCTTGCACTTCTCTCGTTACCATACGATATCGGAAGTCACCAGGGCTCTGGTTTATCGTACCGCTTTAAACATAACCCCTATGTTTTCCTCCTTCCATTTTGCACCCTCTTCACTAGGCTGCAACCAGTTTTTAGTCCCGAATCCTTTGACTCTCCCGCAACTCTACCAGGGGAGGGGACTCCCCATCAGCCCGCTCATTAACAACTTCCACTCATCTAGGAAACACGAAATGTCTGCTCCTGCATGTAGCAAACCCAGAAACTTTGGAGGTTTCCACTGCACCTCACAACCCCTGTGCAACGAATCCCAAGGGGAAAGCTGGGAGCATTTGCAAAATCCTCAGCAGCAAAGTTGCTGCTGCTGGAGCTCACCACGTTCCTTTAAGAAGTAAAGCTACACTCTCCACTTCTAAGTCTGTCACCGTGGAATTTACTTTGACCAGTTCAGCAAAAGGACTTTAGTGAAAACAGTAAAAACTAATGATGGGGAGCTGCCATATGACTGGAAGCAAAGCCTGAAAGCCCATGCTTACCAAGAGTTACTCAACGTCTGCTAAGGCACCCTCTGAAACAGAGCTGCCATCTGCCATACTTAAGGACAAGAGTAAGAAAGCAGAAGCTAGTTTTATTTCAAAAGATTTCCCATCACGTACACAGGCAGGAGAGACGGGGAAAGTAAACGAAGCACGACGAAGTGCTGACACAGCACAGCCGAAGACCTGGCGCAGCGATGAGCGCCACGCCGCCTGCCTGCGGGACAACAGAACGTGACCTTCGGGCTTTGCCTCCCACCCAGCTCTTGGAGGAAGCTACACGGCAAAACACGTGCGTCAGGGGAGTGCAGCGTCTGCGCAGCACCTCAGAGAATTCCCCATTCCCTGGTCCATAGATCTTTGGGTGTCCAGCACTGTCATATTGATTTCTCATCAGTGTTTTAATTCCGCTACTTGTCTTCTTTCTACGGAAAAATCATAAGCGTGTTTAACTGCATCCGCTCCGAAGGCCTTTGTGAGAGGTTGAAAGTAAATGAGAAGGATGTTGAAAAGATCAGGCATAGAAAATATCTGCTGCAAAACACACAGTTTGACACAGTGAACATCATTTAACAAAAATAAAATAAAAAAAAAAGTAGGATCAGATGGAGTATAATTTTAAAATCTTTCTGTGACAATTGTTCTAATATTAAAAAAATATGAAGAATAATGAAGATGATCCTGATCAATGACACCTTTGAGAGAGAGGAATGACTAGACACATGAAGACACTTGTTTTTTCCCTTCTGTATTTACCTCTTACTTCCCATTTGCATTGCTCTGGGTCACAGAATTGGCACTGACCGCTGAAGAATATCAGAGTACAAGAATGGCTGAACTGCCAGGGCCTTTCTGGAAATACTACATATCCCATCCAAATTAGCACTTGAGCCTAAGTCTGTTTTTTTCAGCCCTATGTGTTTAAGAAAATAGCTATAGACTTCCTTTTTTAAATTTGTTTAGGTTTCTGTTTCTGCACATCTAGGGTACAGCTAAAATTGTACCTTTCTGTCTTGTCAACAGACTGTAAAATGTATGCGTGTTTTGATAGCTATCAGAATCCTGTAAAATTGCACTGGGGTGCTGTTACATGCAAAAACAGGTAGGGGCCATATAGGTGCAAGAGGGTATTGAAAAAATGAAGCTATTGGATGATATGGCTCTGTCAGACAGAACAGGACTGTCTTCTGCCTTCACTTAAACGTCAGCCTAATAAAATCAATGGATACAAAGACAAAACTAAAGCATAAGATATCTCGCTATGCGCAGTCCTTATTGCACACTCATTTGTATATATGACATAGATAAAGGACCATGTTGCCAAAAGCCTGTCCACCTTTCTGACTTAATTAGTGATCTAATGAAAGATATTAACCCTGCCTGGACACCTTGCATCACTCACCTGTGCCACATCATAAGTACACTCCTTATTTGCTTGAAAAGAACACAGGATGCTTAAAGACACAATGTAGCAGCCACCCCAAATTTAAATATTTAATTATGTTGAACAGTTTTAAATATTTTGTTGCCTAGTTTCTGAGCTTACTTCAGACTTGGGAATTAAAAAAAAAAAAAAAAAAAAAGTAGATAGAGACCATGAAAGCCCCCACACGTCCTGTGGTCAGAGACACAAAACATCTCGGACGACTTGTCACTGCCCAGCCAGTGCAAGGGGAGGAGCAGCAGGAGACAAGGAGTGTTACAAAGTCCTGTAATGGCTGAGCAGTTCAGAGGGGAGCTTAGAAGGACCTGTAGAACTAACACAGATGACTTTTACACCTAGCGCTCTGTTTTGCTATCTTGCTTTAATCTAGTTGTACTTCGCCGCAAAAAAACCTGAGAGACAGTAAGCCTCAGGCTGCTACAAAAATATGAATCCATTGGCTGGACATTCGGTCCCAGATGATGAAGCGCTACACCACACACAGCACACACTCTCTTTTGCCTCGTAGGAGTGTCAGAAAGGACGTGGGAAAGGAACTTGAGTTACTGTGGGGTGGAGAAGGGGTACAGAACAGATATTAACAGTTACATGCTTGCTTAACTGCTCCAAAGGGATCAGCTTCTGAAGCCTAGGGCCATGGTGGTGAAGTAGGGCCAAGGCAAGCCAGCTACCTGAATCAGCAGCCTCCCCCCCTATCTCTACATGTACAGAGACACAGAGTTTTCCAGTACAACTTCCCTGTGAGCAACAAGCTTCAGCTCCGTTATTCTGCTTGCAGAACACGTAAGCAGTTTTCAATCAAATGGAAAAATAACTTCAATTACATATATTCACATAACAAAATTTAAGAATCTCCAGTGATAGGGAGCAGTGAGGGATGAAGAAAAAGGATGCACTACACATTAGCATTCTCACCCCTCTTATGTGTTTGTATTTCAGTACTTTTAAAATTAATTTAAAATTTAAAATTCCCAGTCATATCACAAGGGAGTTTCGGCTCTGTATTGTGGCTGGGAAACTAAAATGCATAAAGACAACAAGACCCACTCAAGTATATGTCTCTTAGTACAGAAAGGATATTTGAAGCTGCTTTTATCACTTGCTTGTTTTATTATTTATGAGGCCATCTGCAGCCAGTCAGTTCACCTAAGCCTGGTCACAGCTGAAAGCCCTTTTTTGTTGTTGTTGTTTCTGCTGTTTCTGACATGGAACCTGCCCCTTAAAAAGACATGATATGAGATGCACTACTCACTCACAGCTGCCCCCTCTCTTCCCCGGTAGCTGTATGATTGTTTGATGTTAATGCGATCAAGGTCTGTAGGATGTTGCTTGTTACCACCCTTATAAATAGCAGCTTATGTACAGGGAATTCAAATTGATGGGTTGACAACTAAAACTAGCATACTTATGCTCATTTTGTTCAGTTGTTGCAATGTTTCCAGGCCTTTTTTCATTTAAATAACATTCAATAACAGGAAGTCCTACTGAATAAAATATCTGAGAAACAGCTATTAGAGGCATATTAAAGTATAACCAGAGCACATTTTTCTAAGTCAAGATCTAAGTCAATCTTCCCCCATTTAGTCTCACATCTTCCCCACACGCTCAGAAATGCATAATCTTCTCTGTGCCATTCCCCAAAGAGCAGGAGGATTCCCGAGTATCTACTTCCATTCACCTTGTGAGAAGTCACACCTTGAAAAACACAAAAAGAAGGATAAGTTTTGGACTATGATAGCCACCACAGGTAATTCGCTTTTAATGTTCTGAGGACACCACATCACAACTTACTGTAGCTATTATTGCTTCTCTCAAAGTTGCATTTACAAATACTAACCTGCAGTTGAGGATCTCATTTCTATCACCAACTCCAAACAGGACACTGTTAGCCAAGCATAGGCTGGCTAATCACAAAATTGGAAGTTTTAAATGTGACTTTGAACCTCCAAAATGCAGTAAGACCATATTTTCACACTTTCCTCTGCAATCACAAAGACTATCAAGTTTCTTCTATTGGCTTCTCCCAAGGACTATAGAATTAAGGAAAATGTATGACTACATGTCTTGTGGTAAAACTACCAGAATTAACAGCACTGTATCGTTACCATTTAATCATTAAAAGTTTGGGTATGAAGGATGAACGAGGCACGCTGTGTGACTGTGGCCATACAAATAGATGACACTGTACAGGACATTTGTTTCATGTTCTAAACAGCGTCTCAGAGTTATGGTTAAGTAGATAGGGTGAATTAAAGAAAAAATAACAGTAATCCTTCTTTTTCCAAACCAGCCATTTTCTGAAGAGCTGCAGCATTTCCACAGCCTCTAGAGGGGATCTCATATCTGCCAGAGGCATTTCTCTAAGAGTGGACATGTAATTTTTTCAGGCTCAATAAAATCATATGCCAGCTTAGGTAAGGCTTTCCATACAGATTTTCCTTGGTAGGTTTTTTATTATTGTTTTGTTTTTCTGACAGGCTTCTTGAACACTCCAGCATGTAGCACTCTGTCCAACTTTCCCTAATACCTTAAAGTTGAAATTTCAAGCTGGACATGGACAAATTAACTGTGCTACTGTCCAAAACATTACTTTGTCCTAAGGAAAATTCCACTGGGCAAGTGATCAGAACAGATGATAACATTTCTCTCCCAAAATCTTCTAGATGCATTTACAAAATCTAAGGCTGAAGAACTAATGCAAAATGTCAGCTCTAATTTAGGAAGTTCAGTATCTAAAATGTTATTCTACCATTTCTCAGATGTTCTGTAGCTAAACCGCATTCAGACAGAATGATCTTTGCTAATGCTATCTCCTAACTGAAGTTACCATGTCAATACAAATGATCATCATTTTACATTTAAACTCTTAATCACAAACAATGAAGCAGGACCTTCTGCTTGAATTACTAGACAAGCAACTTGAGACATCTATTGCAATAAAGTATGAGCAGAAGCAGCTCGTCTTTCCAAAACACATTCAGACACCTTGCTCTGTGTCAGTGCTGGTAAAATAAGACATAAGAGTAGAGAATTTACACAACCTATCATCTGTTTTCTCCAGTTAAAGTATACATGTTGTTTTTCACGTCTACTCTGGAGTAAATGAGCTTCTACCAATTCCATGGGAAATTATTCCACAAGGTATTTATCTTGGAAGTTCCCAAGTTCCTTCCTGTCAGAGTTCCTTCCATCTGCAACCATAAACAACTATTTTTTAAATTTGAAGTCACATTCTGCTAAATTTGCATCAAGAAACAGCTCAGGACAAAATTAATGAATGTATTTTATCTCCCTGTATTCCTTTGTGGATCTGGCCCTTACTTCAGAAATTGCCTTCAGTTAAACCAGCAAGCATCTTGGGGGAAATGAGGTCTGGGGAAATAAGATCCTGCATCTCATAAATAAAACCAGAAGAATCTGGTTCCATACTTGCATCCATGCATCTTTCCTCCCTATACAATCCAAATATTGATATAAGCCTATCACGGGCAGGCAATAAGCACTTGGCAATGCTAAAACACCTATATCTTTCTTGCTAAGCAAGGCCATGTGCGCTCCAGAAGAAAAGGGACTTGGATTTTGTTGCAGAATCATCGCATTTTAGGCTTGACAGAAATTAAAGATAGAAGTCAGTCAACGAACGATAATATGATCCTGAATAGTACAGTCAGCATATGTAGTGTTTGCTTTTTATCATCTCCATAGCATCTTTCACAGCTTGTGGGCGAGTCTCATACCTTGCAAATGCCTCTGGTAGAATGACTAGGAGGCAAAAAAGTGAACAACTACCCTCCAGCGGCTGATGACTCAACACACCGAAGGGGTGAACTGAGGCAGTTTGTAATTTCCACACAGTGTTTCAGTCTGTTGTATAACAAAGTATACACTAATAGGTGAAGTTTATACTTCAGCTTATTTTTTTTCCTAGCAGTCTTGCTGCCCTCTCATTAACGCCTATTCTGCAGTCAGACACTGTGCAATACTTCTGTACTGAATGAATTTCACTAGCCCTCTTTTTCAATTAGCAGCCGATGCTGTAAAATACACTAGTTTTTAAAAATGTTTGGCCTTGTTATCTTGCAGCTTTCTTCTTTAAAAACACCTCTCCTCTACAATTTCTACCTGCACCTGTTACCTCCTGCAAGTGATAACTTTTCATTACCAGGCACACAAATTTAGACATTAATCCCAAAGGAAGGACCATAAAATTGGTTTCGGCCTGCCTTTAAATTTCCTTGCTATTTACCTCAGCTAAATCCATGAGCCAATCTCCAGCTTTGCAGCTTTGCTTCCTGAACTCATGTATTAATGATATGTCAAAATCTAAAGCTCCCTGAAGAAGAGGTTGCCATGGGATACTGAGCGCTTAGGAGCAAAGTGTAGAAAGACGTATCCTGCTAAGAAAGGCTCCAAAGACCTTGCTGTGTCAGCCAGTATTGCTTTTTATCTCTTTAGATGAAACAAAATCACTGCTCTGGGAGTCACTGGGCATCTGTCAGCTCTGATTGCTCCATCGTACTGACCATTTCAACAGGACTACAGGAATCCATTAGTGGAAAGGAAACTCCTCCAGTTCTGCAAAAGCTCTGACTTTGCTGCCTGGTATCGGGGCTACTCTCCTGCGACATATGCAGACAAATAATTTTTCTTCAGCAGTACCTGTCTGTAATCATCCTTTTCCCTCCTAGCTTTTTAAATGGCTCCAAAGCCATATGCAAAGAAGTTATGTGCTAAAGATTAGTGATGCTTATGAGGGAGGAAAGGAGAATAAGGCGTGAATGCTTTAGGTGGGGTTAGCTAGCCAGATGGACATCATTTCCTCAGCGGTAAAGCTGACTTTTGAAAAAGACAAGAGGAAAAGAAGAGGTGAAGACTAGAATATGTGACTGCTGAAGGATAATTTCCAAGAGAGAGCATAGCTTCTGCCAGAAGTGTGTGCTTGGTGAGAAAAATAGAAGTCCGAATTGCCCGAAGGCTAACAAGAGAGAAGGCATTTGTGACAAGTTCCCTATGGGCAAAGAGCTTGGTCACTCATGTACTTGGTAGCATTTACAGATTCCCGCAGTAACGTAGTCACGCTAACATCTTTACAGTTTCACTTCTGAACATAAATTGCTGCCACAGAGCAATAGTACATACACAGAGGTGGCTTCTGACACCATCTATAGCAACAAACAAGTTTACAGAAATTCAGGTCTGTCTGCAAATGATTCATGAAGAAGTAGAAAGGCTAAATTTGGTAAAAATTTGCACCTTTTTTTTCCATCTCTTGTAGCAAACTTACTCTTTGTAAGGGTAGCTGTAAAGATTTGATTGCAAAAGTTGTGCGTAGTAATTTCATTGTTTTAAAAAGCTATCTAAGAGCACAATCTTCAACTGGCAAAACCAATTATGCATTTACATGTATCATATGTTTCTAATGAATTTCTTTGAAAGAAAACAATAAAATTTTGCCTCTGGATCAGCAATGATGTTCAGTTGAAGTATAGGTGATATTGATGATTTCCATGCACAGCTATCTAAAGATACAGTGTCTACAGCTATCTAAATGTACAGCTAACATACAGGCTCTCGTCTTCCTCTTTTGCAGTCATTTGTACAGATAGAAGTGAGGCAAAATGATGCATTGCATACTCTCCAAGAGTGCATCTGCTCCACCAGCCAGTGACTGGTGGAGGTAAGAGAAGTTCCCCTATCATAATGGTTTCCAGTTGAAGACCATGCTAGATTCTGTCAGCAGGACCTATTTTATATCACGAGCATCCAATGCTAAAAAGAAAACAAGAAACCTAACATGCATTTTAGCTATACAGGACAGATAACTTTTCATGGCAGAGCAAGGAACACGGTGTTATTTACCTCCAACACGAGATATAAGAAAGATCCCATTGAATATACCAATGAGACGACATCTAAAATATTGTGTTCCTGTTTCTGAAAAGCCTGTATCACAAAAACCACAGGGAATTTACAGAAAAGAAGAACAAATTATTAAAGAAAAGGACATTGTGATTTATGGGTAAAGATCGAAAGATTAGTGCCTGCTTAAATTAAGACTATGGTGAATGGGCATATGAAAAACAGTTTGAAGTATTGGAATGTCGTATGCAATGAAATGGGAGAGACGTTACTTTCACTTAATGGACAACATAACAAAAAGCAAATTTGTGGTAATAATAGATAAGGAAACACCTCCCAACACTGCATTTTACTGCACTGCACAGGTTTTCTTCAGAAACATTGAGGCTCACACCTCTTAGTGTAAAATGCACATGCTAAATCATCAAGTTACCCACATGGGTAAAAGAACAGTCTAAGAGAGCTCTCTGTGCCAGCTTTCTCCTGTGAACTTGCAAGACTAAATTAAAAACTAAGAAACAAAAAAGTGTCTTGAGTTCAGAACAGCAAACGAGAGCAGATGCTATAAAAATATGAGCTAAAAATTACAGTTCTTGGTTTTACTTCTTCTCCTACTAGAAACCTTTGAATCTCCTCAAAAAAACCCAAGACAGAATACAACAGTAATACAAAATTGTCTTTGGTGAAACATTTCTCCTCGAAAAATATTTTAAATTCAACAGTATCTTAAGCGTAAGAAATCTCTTACTAATTGCAAAATCTTTCCAATGAGAATTTTTTGTTTTGAAAAGCAACCACAGTGATTTTTGTCTACTGTATTTCTTAATAAACATGAAATCCTCATTAATTTTTGACTGTATTATCATTAATCTACTGACTCGTTGATTTTTAAATTTCAAAAATAAAAAAGCAGCAAAAATCCCAGGAGATCAAAATCACTGAAACAAGCAAAAAAACCTATTCAAGCTGCAACTAGTACCCAGCTCCCACTGTAAGCTTTTGAAAACTTCATCCTCCCTGGTGCGAGTGGAAGCACAATGACACAGTGGACACAGATCGCACCGATGGCCTGGATAACCTGCACAGTTCACTGCAGCATCAATTCCCACCCACAGACCAGGATAAAATCCACACAATGAACAGTGCATTTAGGCAGACAACAGCCTTAGATCATTAATGAAGAATAAAGTGCGCCCTCGTGTCTTTGAATTTAACTTTCTGGTGCAAGGCATCACTTTCAGGTATAAGTCCCAGAGCTCTTGGGAGTGGGGTTTTGAAAAGCTCCTGTTGTAAGTCAGCGGCGAAACTTCCACTGACTTTTGTGAAACGTTACGAGCCCTTCTGAAAAAAAAATCTCTCAGCAGTCTGAGGGACTGAACGCTTAAACTGTTATGAAGCACGGCATCACGGTCACTTACTCAGCATGGTAAAACGGCATCTGTAAACCTACAGTCCACTTGGAAAGTAGCACATGTTTGGGCCATGCGATGCTAGCCAACTAACACAGCCAACTAGTTTTCCTAGGCTCCTTCCATAGTCAAGTAAGAGTGATATGTAGCACTTAGCTACTTCCTATTGCTCTCACATTTAGCAAAACTGTCTAAAATTCAGCATATTCAGGCACGGTCCCTGTTCTCTGCTGCTTCCACCTAAAAGGGCTGCTGGGGATGGGATGTAATTCCCCTAACCGAAGACAGTCGTAGTGTTGAAATATCTCTCTGAAACATGCTTCAGCTCCCTTACAATGTGAGGTGCAGCAGAGAACTATCTAGATTAGCATTCATTTACCCAAATGCAGACATCTTCAACTACAAGCAGCCCTTTCAATTAGACACTGACCCTTGGAAATACAAACCCCACCTTTTGAGCCTGCACTGAAAGAGAGATTGTTGTTTATTTTAACATAACCCATGTTAAACAAAGTCAGAGCAGCTGCAGTTTTAATTCCTGGCTATAGGGGGGCAGTCAGCTTGCTAGTGTACACCGTATTCAGGCTTGACTTCCCATAGATATGGGGGAATCGTTGCCATTTTGCATTTACGCAAATAACCCAGGATAGCCATTAAATCTTTAAAACCTCAACTTTAAACACTTATTGAACCTCATCAAGGTTGGCTTTGTACCTCAGCTCAAGGATGACCTCAAATTGCCTATAACAAAGCTAAAACTACCTCGTTCTTGCCACTACTGTCACAGTAAAGCAACACCACTGCCATCTCAATGTATTTAATGCAGTGTAAACACATCCCTGTTTTTCAGTGAAGACACAGCCTGAGGCTGCTGCTTCTCCTTTTTCTGTGTGTTGGAGCATGGATGTCTTTTGAACTTCCTGAAGTCAGCAGGATCCCCTGGGTAATATCATGTTTATTTTAGAAAAGACCTATTGTTCTGGAGACTAAGACCATTTCTGAGGCTATTTTGAAACTGCTCTTTCAAACTGTTTATTGTTCTAACCTTCAATTTTAGGGACATCAGAGGAAAAGTGATTAAAGACCCATTTCCCCCAGCAGAGACACTATTTTTATTCATTTTTGATGCCCTATTTGGCTATTTATTGCCCTTATTGTTCCTTTTGATGGTTGCTAGGGAGAAGGAGATTAAAACTCAATGTGCAGCACAGCTTATTCTAGGGTATAATTTTTCTGGTATTTAAAATAATATATGCCAGATAATAGATAAAAATTACTGTGTTGAGCTTAAAAGGGGATATTATTGTGCCATATTTAGTTTTATTCTTTCCTAGTCTCGAAAAAACTGTTTCTTAAGGGATACACAGGAAGAAGACAGATGTGATAAATACAAACAGATTTCCTCTGTGAACGCAAGAGGAGAAACACAAGCCCCAGAACAGCTGACTGTTTTCCTCCACAGAACAAAGAAAAAGTTCCTCTCTAGGCAGGACTAATTTACTTTAATTATGTTATTTTTACTGAAGTACGTGCTGTCATGCATTATTTGGAGCATGTGATAGAATTCTGTGAATAAAAAGAATTTCTTAATATGGCTGTATTAGTGATACACCTATAAAAAATGGGCAAGTATCCCCTACACAGTGGTCAACTACATTGGGCAGGGCAAAACCCAGGGTCTGTCTTGGAAAAAGCGGAACTTTAGTCAGCAATCGTGTTTTGCTCTGGGCCTCTAGTTTCTTCTGGAGACTCTTGATTTCTTTGGGAAGGTTGGTCCTTCCAGACATGATCAGCAGCGAAGCGACAGATTCTGGGTAGGTCAGGTGAGGCATCAGCTTCACTGATAAAGCTCATTTTGTGAAACTGCAACGGGGGGGTGTACGCAGGAGATGGACTTCCATGTGAGTACTGCTAATCTGGAGTCGGTGTCCAGAGGAGCACGAACAATTCACCCACTTCTGAGCCTGCCTGGACCAGAGGGAGGAAACTCCGTAGGGGGAAAACTGTCCTGTGCAGAAGAGCTGCACAGCTACAACCAGGGCTGTAGGAACGACTGTGCCATCCATAATGCACCGCTTGGCTTGCACTCTTTTTCAATTTCAGTAAAACAAGAGGCAACAAGTTTTATCAAGTAGGAAGAAAAAGCTCTTTCAAGGTAACCGACGGATTTTTAAAGGTCCTAAAACCTGGGAATGAATAGAGACTTGTGAGTGAGTTTGGACGAAGCATTTACATGCTTTGAGAAACAATATCTGAAACGGGGTAGCTGATTCCTGTTGCTGACACCTGTCAGGAAGAATTCAGAGAGGAATTTCTCTGCTATATTAAAAGAGAAAACATGCCCGTGGTCACAGCCTCTTCTTACTCCCTCGGGCTCAGTTTCTACAGCCTACTGCCTTTGGGCACGTGCCTGTGTGCTGCTCACGGAGTTTTAACAGGGTCCCACGAGGAGGAAAACTTGGAAAGAGTGAGGTTTGATTCCCAGCCCCACCAAAGGGCTTCTTGTGAGCCCTGAAGCATCTCATTTCATCTACACAGTTCACTTCTTCATTCAAAAATGAATACAGTAGCACTAACCTATTCTGCCGTAAACTATAAAAATATTAATGTACCTGTAACACTCAAACGTTACACTGATAAGCATCACCCAGAAGCATGCCTAGATATTCACAGTGAACAACGGATTGTCAGATCAAAGTGTTTGGCTATCTGTCTCCCACGAACTTCAGATCTTTCTCTCACAGACTACAGCACGCCTCAGCTGTACGACCAGAACTGCAAAAGCTGAACATTAGCTACCAGCATCACCGATTTAAAAAGAAGAAAAAAGTCTGATCAGCACAATTTGAAAGAGCTCTGAAAGACGCCAGTTTGGATTTCACAACTCGGCCTGTGATCGTTAGGCAGTCTGTGACTGTTGCACTGGACACCTTCTGATTACCCAGAAGCTGTCTGCACAGAGCAGTGGAATTGGCAAACATTGCAAGTACCAGGAAAGCTGTTTTTCTAACAGAACCTTAATTTACCAATGCCTGTCAAGATCAATGAGCAAACGACCTCAGGAGTTACAGCTATTTTTTCCAAAGAAATTACAAGACCCAGTGGTAATGGATGCAAGAGAGACTCATGTAAAATACTAACTCAGCTGCTTTCCTCATGGATCCTTTAAAATCTGTGATCCCTGAAATTAAGTATTTCTAGAGATTATAAAGTGTGTCATTTACTACAGCAGTTCATATACTCTGTCAAACTCAAAATAAAAGATTCGCAGAGATCATAAACTTGCCAAATACAAGACCTGGCATAGATATACATGCTTTTCTTCTGACTGTCAGGTTCTGGAGAACTTTCATTTATGAGAATATTTCATTCCCAGCTTTCTAACTGCTCTTGTATGTGTGCGCTACTCTGACTATGTGTGTTCACATAAAGCCTAAGAACTAATGTAAGAGAGTAAGAAGAATCTGAGCCTCAGTACATACTACAGGACGAAAGACGCTTCCTTTGAAGTAGCTTCAGTTTTATAAGCATAAACATTACAAACCTGAAAAACACATAGAGAACCCAATGACAAAAATGATCGTGTAGAGGTCAGCTGATAGAAAAGCTGAGAATATGACTGGCTGCACAGCTCCAGGAGAGAAGGAACTCGGGACACAAAAAAGGAAAAAAAGCTAGAGAGGCAGTAGCCACTTGGAGAGTCAAGATTTAAATTAAAACGAGAGGGGTTGTAGGAGGCAGGTGAACTGCGCTGACATTTTATGGAATTAAACACAATCTAAAAATGGAAATAGGGAATCAAAAGGATGATGTAAAAGTATGGTTTAAAAATAGTTTTGGAAGCACAGGAAGGAAATGCATAAGGTGAACTTTTACTAGATTTGAAGATCAGCTATCAAGGGAAAAATGAAAATATTAACATTTAAGGAGATGCTGAAGGCTACAGAAAATGACTCCAAAACAGTATGGGCAATGTTAGAAGCCATTAGGAAGATGAAAAGAACTTCCCCGAAGATGTGAGATGAAAGTGTCACTATACTGCTGTAGCACCTTAAGTAAGCAGTTGCTTAGGGTCAAGTATAGCGACTGCATTGGCTACACCATTTTCAGATGAATCGTTTCGGTGGTCAGATGTTACCCCAAGCTGGGACAAAACTGAATTGACTGTGCAGCACTCTAACACGTGTATGTTACTGCCACTGCCCAGAAGGAAGACTTACGGAAATATTTGCAACTAAAGTCTCCCCAGATGGAAGGAATTACAAATAGATATCTACAGTGTACACCCCTTGGCTAACCACAGTAGTTTCATTCACAGAAATGGCACAGAGATTTCTTGTTGGAGTCTAAGATGTTAGATAACCTATTTGATGTCAGATACATTCAGTTAACAGCTGTAGTTTCTATGAAGTATATAAAATACCAGTGTGATACTATACTGGACGCCTCTTCTATTCCAAAAGTGTGTTTCCCTCTGCTTTACATTTTGGCAAACGTATTCCAACTTCAAGGAGACTAACATCAATTCTCCTGAAGCACTTAGTTTTAATTTAGAAGAAAATAAAGCCATATAAAAATTGTAAGCTTAAGTAGGTTAAAATGACAGCTTTGTCTGAAGGAGAAACAAACTAATTTAGAAGTCTTCTGCACTGGATATTTTCTACAATTTTGTTCAATCTTGATTTAAAATGTTTCAATCAATATGGCTTCAAAGCATGTCCCTAGTGAGATCTTACCGTCAGCTATTCAGCACATCAGCTCATCTAAAATCCTAAACCAATTCGCATGATAGCTAAATGGAACCGGCCCCATTTTTTTTTAAATCAGATGGGCACATTGAAATTTTCAAAGGAAAAGAATCAAGTCACAGCAAGAATAATGCAGAAGCATATCAAAATGAACTACTGACGTCTTTTAAGATATCAGACTCACAGAATGAGCAAATTTTATCCTATTTTACTATAAAGCTAGACTATACGCAGATGTTGCTTTTTTTTTTTCTAAATCTGAGCTTCACACATTTATACAGCAGAACGGGTCTCTTAAAATATCAGATTCAGAATTACTTAGGCTCCTTTCTTCATCTCGGTGTATTTTCCTTCTTTTTCATTTTGACTGGAAGAGCATGTAAACATGTATGTGCAAACTATTCACATCAGGTGGACTTGCTTTTATAGGGAAGAGTACAAATAATAAAGTAACATGATATTTTCTAATATAAACCATCTTACAGACAAAAAGAGAAGACTCAATTAAGGCAAAGAGAGGAAAATATAGAAACCTAATTAGAAGGTAAAGTCTAGATATAAAAGCAATTACAAACCTCAGCTGTGGGAAGCAATTTTTATGACGACAACAACAAGAAGCCATTTCATCTCCTCTCTGGGCCCTGGCCCTTAGCTTCCCTAACATCCTATGTGGTGTCTCCGCACACTGCATACTGAGAAACAGGCCAAAATTTAAAATTTCAGACCTTTAACTAGTGCTGAATCTATTTAACCTCAAACTGCAAGAGAAATGTTTGGATGCAAAATAAATCACACTTTATTACAGTTGCCTCTTCTTTCTTCATAATCTAAATCCAGATACTAAGCTCAGGAAGTACTCACAATTCAGAGTCTCGGGTTCATCTCAATATTGCAACCAAAACTGAAGTTAAGTCTCTGTTAGAGGAACTTATTACTCTAATCAACTAACGATGTCACCGACTACAACACAGACACAGTGCCTGTACTGAAACTGCTTTAATTCCTGTTTGAAGTGCCATGCAGGCTGTGATAAAACACCAATCATCAGAGATTTCCACACCCTTAAGTGATAATCTGTAAAGCTCTACAAATTTTGTATATAGCTGCTCCAGCATAAAAGCCAGAAAGATAAGCCCAATAACTCACATAGCATTATTCTTGATTTAAACCAATATGACAAATATCACAAGTTTATTATTATAGTCACAAATTGTCTATTTTGCTTAAAGGTAAAAAAACCCCAAATATGTAAATTTAGCTCAAGGTAGTAAATAATAGGTGAAGAAGTTTAATGATGTCTAATTGAAATTTTCTTTTTTTCATATTTCAATTATTTTCTGCATAAGAAAGTATTGTCGGGAATGCCAAATAAGCCAAAAAGACATTTATTAGCCAAATAAGACTACATAAGAAGATAAACAAAAATGAAAATTAAATGCTTCTAAACCTAATTTGGGCATAGGCATCATAATTATGAAACTTAATAAAGGGTAAACAGAGTTTTAAGAGTCACTTCTCAATTCAATTGACATGTAATGTGCTCCATTTACATGCAAGACATATCTTGGCTATATAAGCTACCCGCAGCTGGAAAAGGTTCAATTTTCCAATTATAGCTAATAGATATTTTACTGTAAGTTGAGAGAAAAATTATACACAATATAAAAGCACGTGATGACCAAATAAGTTGAGAAGGAGTATGCAATCCATGACAAGCAAGATTTGGAAAAGGAAGAGCAACTCTTGCTTCAAATGTGGAAAAACCATTGGAGACACAACGGGTCAGAGGACCAACTAATTCTAATTTAGAGTTAACTAAATTAGGACAGAGGGACAGATCCTGGCAGCTGCTGGTGTACGCCAGGCAAATGTGTGTGCAGGATGGGTACGTAAGAGAAAGTATGAAATAAGATGAGAATCATTTACCACTCGGCTACAGCTAGGAAGGTGCTATTTCGCACCTTTTCTGCTGCTCTTCTCTGCTTGTACTTGACTTTTTGTAGAGGCACTGAAGCCAGAGACACCATGGCAGTGTGAACGAATGGAAGCACAATCATACGCTGATTTTCCAAATTTTAAGTGTGTCTGCTTAGAGAGGGCAGCAGGCAAGCGCACCTAGGCAGCGTAAGATCCTATAAGCCTTTTTGGAGGACTGTTTTTCAAACTGTACAAAGACAGAAAATCAGGAAAGTATTCAAATATATCTCTATGCACATTATACCCGTTAATTTTTACTGACAACATGGGTGCTGTTTCAGCTCTTCTACAGCACTACAAGGGTTCTTCAACTAGCTTTACTTGTTAAGGAGCCTAACCAGGTAGTCAGAAAGAGTCCGGCCACCTCACCCAGCTGGTGTTGCAGGGGTCATTCTGGCTGGTGCTCTGGTTCCAGCCCCAGGCACACATCTTCCTCCAAGGCCCTGGGAACCTTCTCTTGCACCATCCACCCTTATCTCCCTATCTCATGCTGAAGCCTCAGGGATATATTCTGCCCGGAAAACACAGGAACAAACGGAGAAGTGGAGCGGTCCATAAGGCATTTCATCCTAAAGCGGGGGCGGCTGCTCCCACCTGAGCAATACGCAGAGACCTCTAGAAGGAAAAAGCCCACTGCGTACAGACTTACAGCGTGTTGCAGGAAGGCCAGGCAGGATTTGCACCTGTAAACACTTGCTGTTGTTTGCACTGTTCCATAGTAGGATTTCACAACCGGAGAGAAATGCAGCAAATGCTCTCAGGTGATGCCTTTTCAGTTTTTCTAAAATGATGTAAGTTTTTAGCAGCGTTAATTGTGTTCTGCACTAACTTACAGGGAAAACCTATCCAAGAAATATCTTGAAAAGTGTTAATGGGAGAAAAGAACATTTTTTCACGTTACTGCTACTGTTTGCAGGCATGAGTGCAGAATCTCTGTAGAACAGGAAAGGGGAGGGAAGGATGGGGTCTGCAGCCAGAATAAAGCATTTGCAATTGGCTTTATTTTGTGGTATTATGTATGCAGCAAATAAAGGAAAAACACAAACAAAATGGCTTTTTTTTTTTTCTCTTCTTTTTATTTTTTTTTTTGAGGAGTGGAGAGTAAAGGTGAGATGTGAAAAAGATTGTGAAAAAGATAGGTTTTTTAGCCTGTACAATTTATACATTCAGCTATTGTCATGATAAAAAAATGGGAGAAGCAGCAGCAACAGAGGTAAAAAAAAGAACTGAAAACACAGGAGGGAAAGAAAGGGTAAGTAGAAGGAAATTAGGGCTAGATATAGCACCATATCTTATTCTGGTACTACCTTTTGATGTAAAGGTTTCCACTATCTGCTTCAACAAAAGACTGTCTTATACAGCCTAAGAAAAGGTTAAGCCACGAGACAAGGGCAAAAGTGGAATGTTAATACAGGCAGAAATATATTCTTTTGTGAAAGAAGTGAAAAGCTTTCCTTCGTTGTTTTATTCTAAGAGAACTTCGTAAAAAGCACATTTTCATGTGAATTCATGATTTCCTCTGCAGCCTGTCAAGTGTTTTTCTCAGCATTTAATATCAGAGTGAGTGTGTAGATAGATTACAAACTCACCCAGCCTATTATTTCACAGGATTTATAACTGTTGTTAAATAAAATTTTTGTGTAATACACCTTGTATAAGAAATCTGAGGTTTTCAGTATTCAGTCTTCACTTCAGCTCTGATCTGAAGGGAAAAGAAACCTTCAGGCTGGCACTGAGGACAGAACAGAGAAGTGATGTGGCCGAGATTAAAGGAGGGATGATTTCAGCGGGTAATCTGAAGAGCTCACAAGGAATCCCTTCTTGCAGATGTCAACACAAAAGACGTCCTGACAGGAGGCACTTGGCATTTTTGCATTGCTCTTCATTCTGCACACAGGGACAGGGGCCAACACTTGGGATCCTCCAAGGCTCTGTTAGGGCCGACATCACACAAGAGTGTACATATTAATGTCATCCAGCTGTAGAAATATTCATTGCTTTACTATGTCCTTCCTTCCCTTTCCTGGCCAGTTTTATGAGATCCTGCATTTTTTTTCCTCAGGGCGCTCAGAGGAGCTGAAAACAGACCAGTCCCTTGGCAAAGACACCTCCAGGAAACGGCTTCTTCCCAGTAGCCAAAGAATACCGCAAAGAAACATACAAATACCAAGAAAATGGTTCTGAAAATCTTGCCAAAACTCGACATACTGCATTTGTAGATTTTCTTGTAGTTACTGTATTTATTGGAAAGACACGTATATAAACACACATACAGCGAATGTATACATGTGTGCATATGTATCGCATAGATTACTATATGTGTGTGCCTAATTACACCTATGTTATACACATACTTATATAATATAAAATGAGGTTTTATTATTGCTGCGATATATTGCCAGAGCTGTAGGGTGCATTTTAGAGCAGAAATGACAGGAAATGACCAGATTACTAGCACATGGGCAGTATATAGCTTGACAAGGTCTATTTCAACTGTTGTTGCAAATAAGAAAGGAGACTGACAAAACACTCATCCATTACCAAAGCACCCTTCAGCCCATGCTGTCTTTCATCCTATTCTTCCATTTCACATATTTCCACTTACAGACATGCCGCAGCTTATGCTGTTGCTACATGGGGTGTAACTAACACACATTGTTTATTGGAAAGAATGACATTAAGGGGAAGAGCGTGGAGACCTCAGGAATGCCATCCAGCTCTCGCTATAGTTAATAAACAAATCATAAAGTCCTGTTCAATTTTACTAGCGCTCCCTCTGCAAACTGTCGAATATATACGGCATTGCAAAACTACGGTTGCGTGCTAGAGGCTGAAGCACACCAACACACAGGAAAGATTACTTTGAAAAGCCAGTCTCAGGCTGCTGTTATAACTAAATTTCAGCTGGCGCCATGCTTAGCTTAATTACGCAAATTGAAATAAAAGCTAAAGATAAAAACAGAAAAGCTATATCACAAAGGCAGTACCCCTGCATGGCAGGCAATGGAAAAGAGGAGGTGGGCACAGCGGACGCAAGGAGTACGCTGAAGACAGCCGGGGGGGAGTGAGAGATCCCAAGTCCTGCTGAGAATTGGCCTAAATTGCAGTTTAAGATTCCAGATAATACAAATCAGTGTATTTAAACTCACTTAAATAAAGCTATACTACCTTACACCTGTTGAAAATCCAGGCCAATGTATTTCAGTTGATAGCAATAAGCTGAGAAGTGGATTTAAATTACTACTTGCATTAGATGAATCAGTAATAATGAAAATGCAACCACTGAGGAAAATATCCCTTCAAATGAGAGCTTTACGATGCTAACATTATGTTGCACACATTATTAAAGAATAGTTGAACAGGTTGATTAGCCCTTTCTAATGGTGCCCATCCATTATTAATAAAGCCATCATACTTTTAAGGCCTGATTGTCAATTATTTCATTAGCTGAATGAAAAATTAAACAAAGATGAAGACAGAAACATTTTAGCTTCCTTAGCAGCCCTGGAGAGGAAAACATTTTCTCCCACAGTGTATTTACTGAATTATTTGACAAGCAGAATAACCAACCTTTATCATCGAGGATTTTTGCTGGTGAACATATGCCAATGAACCCACCAGACTTGTTCATTAAGTCTGACTCATGGAAAGATTGAAAAGAGTGCACCATATCAGCAGTAGGAAAATGCCAGAAGATTTAGATGCTTTACTTGACCTTTGTTTATGAATTGGTTTCCTCTACAAATGGGGCTGAAAGCCTCATAAAAATCCTTCATCTTTTGAAAAAGGGCAAAAAGGAGCCTTCTTGAAATACAAGATCAGTAATACTTATGCACAAATCCATTTTTTCCAATCTAGATAAAACTCGCAATACTTTTTTTTCCTATTCAGCAGATCACTCCGAAACAAAAAAAGTCCTGTTCAGGCCAACTGAGATGAAATTCATAAACAGAACAGCAGAACTTCTAAGAACAAATCAATGTTTAAAACTCAAGATGCTTCCTGTTCTTCTGCTCATTGGCCCCATACTTATACAAGCTTAGTAGTCACCACACCTCCATTTTCTGAGATTAATACCCACTACCCTATGTGAGAGCCAGAGATTCAGCTAACGTCATACCATACGTCAAGAGATACATACTGATTTTTGTAGACCAGATTAGCTCAGCCCATTGAATTTGTTTTCCATACACAGGCAGGAAGTAACGCCAGCCTCTAGGCTGATGAGCAAGCCGTGGTTTGCAAGCACTGTGTGCCTCTGAACTATAGCCAAAGGGGGATGAAACCTTATTTGTTTGATCCTTTTAAATGTTTTGTACCTATTCCTTAATTCTTTCTGAAAGCCTCCATACACACTGCAGACCTCCTAACAGTTACTCTGAAACAAAAACTGCCCGCAGAACATTGCCTATCAAAGACTTCTTTCCAACGACATCAGCCCAGGACTGAAGGAGAGACAATTTACAACTGTATCACACAAGAGTTGACGCAGGGAGAAACAGATGAACAAATTTCCCTAATGATTCCCCAAGACACAAGCAGATCATGGCAGCTGCTGTTGCTGCATCCTTGCAGCTAATGCACCATATCTGTAATGAAGTTTTCTGGTATTTTGGAGAACGGAATTAGTGGCTATTTCCTTCCCACATTCCTGGGGGTGTCTCCCAGCCTTAGGAACACAGGTGATCAGCAAGGCATGCTTGCTTGTCAGAAATGAACTCACCTCACTCGGTTTCACTGCTTAAACCACTTCACTGTCACCCAAAGCAGAACAATTGAAAAAACAGAAAAGTGCAATTTTTTTTCATGTGCAGAGAAGGCGGAGCAGGGCATTCAAGAAATATAATTGTAGGGATGTTCAGCTAAGCGCTTATTTGTCTTGGTGTTCCAAATGTCTTCTTATTTTCTTTTTTTTCCTCTCTTTTTTCCTTTGATTTAATGCAACTCTACAGAATTAAAGTTCTTTTTATATTCACGGCTGATGCAACAGAGGAAATATTTGGAAAGTGAAGTGAAAGCAGAGCTGTAGTGAACAGAATTTAAAAGGTTGCCCTAAGAACACAAAGCAACAGAAAACTGAGATGTTTCTGGGAGAAGATGATGAAGGGAGTGGTGAGATTCATCTCTATGGGAAAACAGACAACAGGAATATTATTTTTTTTTAAATAATAATAAATGATAGCATTCTTCCAAAGGAATTTTATATCATCAGACTAAGCCTAACATAGCGTTTTCCTTCTGCTGCTGTTGTCTGAGAACAGCCTATTTACGAGTTTATACTACTGGCTTCATACTATGGTTTGAAGCCATATACTATGGGTTTATACTATGTACTCAAGCCTCTGCTCTCCAGACACACCCAATCTCTCCCCACGTGTCGATCCACACACACAGCTGCAAGCTCAGGCCAAGGGCAGAAAAGTACACCAAACCACTCGCCTTCATCTAGGCTCCAAGCTCCCCTGCATCCAGTCCGACACCACCGGTAATAGGAAGCGCCGAACACCCTAGAGCTTATCGACCAGCGTGGCTCTCCCCGAGACCCGCGTGCATGTCGGGCACTGAAGGTCCAACCGCGTTTCCGCACCTCATCGAGAACAGAAATCGCATGGTTGGCAGTACGCTGCGTACGCACGCCTGCTCCTGCACCCTTGTGTCAACGGGCAGAGCAGCCAGAAGCACAGCCTCGACGGCAGCTCCTGAGCAGGCAGTCCCAGCAACCGGCCCTCCGGCTCTGGGAAAACGGCAGGGTCTTTTTCATCCCTTGGGTGTGATGCCTAGTGCAGCGGCATCCTTTGATTACTGCTCCTGGTGTTCTTTCTTACTAATAACATTTTCTCGACTACATGAGACATCATTGCCGCATCTCCTCTGCAAGTCTTTTAAGTTCACATCTTATATATAGCTTGTTTCCGATATTGATTATAAAGCAGTGCTTTTTGGGTCTCCGTTGTATAACACTGTGATGACCCAGGCCTACTAAATGACTGCAGAGTGACCAAAATATTAAAGTCATAGGAAGGGAGGAAAGGTTTGCTTCTATTAGCATTCTGTTAATGTGCCTCATGTTGCTAATCCTTGACCTCAATCTACTAATACAATATTTTCAGATTTGGAGTGCCAGGATCATTTCTGAGTTCATCCATTCTGGTGCAGGAAATTTAATTTGGGCTTACAGTAAGCGACAGAATCGAAAACTGACGAGGGGATAGTACAGCATATTACAGTATTAGAGTATCTGATTTCTGACTGACTTTTTGCAATGCTATAGAAACAGACTAATGTGCAGAGATTAGAGGCTTGAAAGGACTGGAAGACCATAGCCAGTAAATCAGATGTTTAGTGCAACAAATACTCACTGATTACCTGTTACTAAAAAAATGAACTAAAATACATTCATAACAACATGTAATGTTACAAGAAAGGAAGTACAGTATAACAAACATCGATAACCTTGTGAAACACAAAGAGATGCCATGTATTTTTGAAGAATGCCGGTTGTGTTTCTTTGTAGTCATTCTTTGAAATAAGTGATATGTTTGTCATTTCAGTATCTCAGAAAAGGCTGAATGAACTCCCCTGCTCTCTGTTGTTATGAAAGAACTCTAATCATAACTCCTGCATCATTACATTATCGGAGAACTAGATTATGAATCCTAATCTTCCCATTACACATGACAAGAGCAGTTTTGTCATCAGATTTTGCAAAACAGAATCAGCCTCAATATTCCGAGTATTTCAGCATGAAAAAATGGGCTTTGTGTAAACGCTGACAAGCAGAAAGTATTACTGCTCCTGCATGTTCAAACGAAAAGTAGATGAATAATCATTAGAGAACCTATTTACTCATGAAAACGTGGAAATTATTCACAACCTTGCTTTCTCCATTAACCTGGCTTCTAATAAGTAATCAATGTATTTCAGGATAACTCCTGTGTAAGCAGTACTTATTTTAAAAAAAAAAAAAAAAAAAAAGACTGATAAAAACGTAGGGGCCTTCAACAGCCGTTTGACTTAGAGCAGTAGTCCTTCTTTTTCCATCTCTATCAGTATTTTGCCGGGGGAGTTAGGGAAACTACATATTTTCCCCACGTATCCAACAGGTTTCTTGGGCCCCTTAGTTAGCCAATGTTTCTAAGTCATTCAGATAACATTTACAAAAATCTTTATTCTCTTACCAGAGTAAAAGAAAGAATATGAAAGGTTTTTTTATC
>JAOBAS010000045.1:16217031-16229006 GCA_025311575.1 Elanoides forficatus
AGTCATTCAGATAACATTTACAAAAATCTTTATTCTCTTACCAGAGTAAAAGAAAGAATATGAAAGGTTTTTTTATCATTTGTTTCGGTTGGGGTCTTTTTTGCATTCAGTTCCTTACAGCTGAGAAGATTTGTTTACAATTTCTTAATCACTTTGAGCTTTTTGGGAACCAGACTATGACTAAAATTTTAAAGTAGAAAAAACTCTGAGACAATTGAATGAATTCTGCATCAAGTAAAACCTTTGTGAACTCCCTTGCAAATCAATTTTCAAATCAAGTTTCAAATCAATTATTCAAACTCCTTTTGTTAGTTTGATGTTTACATGCACAGACTTAACAGGCAAAGTAGCTTTTTTACATGGGAGGATAGTTTCATTGGTTTCTTGTTTTCAGCAGAAGTGTTTAGCATGAGGAGGGATCCTAGACTAGTTTCACTAGTTTCCAGTGTTAGCACCATTGTGAAGTCAAAATCTGAGTCTTGCTCTAAATAGGTATTTTAATGTCTTATAACTAATTAATAATTTAAGCTTCTCCTCCCTTTTAAATAATTCATTGAGAATTCTTTGTAGCTGCATCTGGGGTTTGAGTTTCTATAATGGCTTTAAAAATTCCTCCATGCAACCACCAGGGCTATAGACCGAGATCACATAAGTTACTACATACCAATAGGAATCCGGTGAAAACCACCAGCAAAAAGGTCTTACCTAAAGTACACCTAGAGGAAGCTGAATTTTTCTTTTAAGCCATCACCTCTTCCCTGCCAGAAGGATTCTGAGAGATTCTTCATACTCCTTTCTTCTTCCTCCCTCTCCTCCCCCTTTTTTTTCATTTAGTTACAGAAATTTTGGCTAGAGAAAAACAAGTTTCTCTTTACACATGACAGTCTAAGCCACTCTTAAGAAGCAACTGACTGTCAGTGACACATGACATGGTAGGGCTGTAGACAGGCACCTTCTTTAGGATACCAGGGAAAGAAGGATGCATATGAATAAAGACTGACTTAAAAAAATCCTTCCCCTGCCCCCTTTTAACAGCAGCAAAGAAATTTTTCCTTTTCAGAATAGGACACACTTTCTCTCATCCTCCCACACTGCAGTGCTCTGTTCCCCTAATTTCAATTATTAAACTTTGCTTAGACATAAAAATGTCAATGAAACAGCACAGAGAGAAACATTATAAAAAGAACTCCTTCTGGGAACTACAGGCCTCCTAAGATATGGATATGAGTAAATGGAAATCTGGATCCGTGAAAAAGAAAAGGACCTTGTGAAAAAAACACATTAATAACTGAGGAGAATTGAGGCAAAACTACAAGAAAGCAAGCAGTGCTGTAACTCCAAGAGAGACTTTGTGTGATGAACTTGCAGAAATAAAAGTTATATTCTTCCTAAACAGATTTGTTTGTATACTACAGCTTCTAGGTGTTCTAAAGACACAGTTTTGCCTTCACCCCCNNNTAACCCCCCCCCCCCCCCCCACATGGTGACTCACAAGTGACTCCATTTCTTTATAACATAGCAGTCACAGTTTCTCTCTCACCATGGCTGGTTTAGTGTAAGGTTCTTTTCAATAAGTTACTGGTATTAGAATTTTCTCAGCCACTCTCATACCCATAAAAAAAGCGCTATAATTTCCCAACTCAGTGTTAACGTTATTTTTTCTGAGACACTTGACAAGCCCCTCATTCCCAAATCCAAATGCTCATATTTTATATTTGCTTCTTGTTTCTGCACAATTTTTTTCAGCAGCTGTTACTGCTTTTCCTGATTTTACTCACTTTTAAATGAATCCATTTGGTCCTCGTCTCTTAGCAAGAGTAGCCTATCCTGAATCATAATACTACTTAAAACTTCTTTGAAAATTAATTAATTTGTTGCACAACAGACAACTCTATTCTGCTTAAAAATGCCCTTAAAACCCCCGAACATCATCTGTTTCACAGATCAGAAATTTATATAAACAATTTTCATCATATTCCAATCATATAAATTATGAAAATTTGGAAATTATATTTTGATCTAGTTTCTGCTAAAATTAAATTAAGATAAAATCTTTTGAAAGAGCACTAACAATCAGAACCAGACCTACCATTTTATAAATGAAGCAGTGATTTACTTCATTACACAAAAATTTATGAACAGATGTAAACCCCAGAACTTTCATTCTATTTCCCACAGGAAAAAGGAGAAAGTCTTGTTACTAGCAGTCTTCATTTATGTCAGCCATCATTCTGATTATCAATAGTACCAACATCATTTTAGCTGGAGTCCATCTTCCAATTTTATAAAGTATAAGTGAAACTAACAAACTTGTAAGGAAGTACACAAACAACGTAAGACATACTCTGCAAAATGCTGAGACTCCTAGCTGAGACCCAGCAAAGCCTGTGTAATGACCAACATTACAAGCAATCTCCAACAAGTCTCCTGTCTAAGTATTTTTCCAATTTCAAGTTGAGCCTACTTTTTGCATTCGTAACATCCTCCGCTGAGGAGTTGTATGTCTACAACACTGTGCATGAAAATCACCCTCCATTCATTTGGTTTGAACGTGGCTTCTACCAGGATCACTCAATGGCCTCTGGTTCTTGCACTGAAAGAGATGGTGAGCAATCAGTATTATTCACCATCCCATCACACTTGCCATTTCATAGATTTCTATCAGATCTCACCTCAATCATCCCTTTTCAAGGGAAAAAGTCCCAGACTACTCAGTCATTTCTTATGTGGAAGTCATTCCACATCCTTCTCACATGACAGTAATTCTCTCAAAGACTTCTACCGAGGGACTTGGAGTCAAAGCAGACTACATCAGCTGAGTCACTCATCTCCACATACTTGCTGACCACTTAAATTAGAAAAGATTTGAAGACAAAAATTCCTTTACAGTAGCCATTCTGATTCTTTCCAAATAGATCACGTTTATCCAGGTGTCCACTAAGTTGATCTTTTGTTGTAATTTCTACTAATTTCTCAGGATGGATCTCAGTTACAAGACTGCTGTTTCCAGGTTCCACCTAAAGCTTTCTTCAAAGATGGGCACCACCCCCTCCTCCTGTAGTCAAATACCAAATACCAACAGAGTTTTAAAACAGGATATTACACTCTGCTACTATAAAGCTGTTTTATCCCTGAGTTATTTTGGGACCCTTTGTGAATACTGTCCAGTCCTTGTATTCTGTTAGTGATCATTTCCTCTATTTCTACGACACCCTCTTTGACATTTATTTCAATCCCACAAAAAGCCACTGTTGTGCCCTTCCCCAAAAAAGGTTTTGCTGTGGGACTCTCCTTGGTCTCTTCAGCAATGAGTGCTGCTGTAAAGAGCTGATTTGCCCTGTCAGCAATATACTTCTGCTTCTTTTATAGTTCCACCCCTTCCACAAGTGTTTCTTCTTTATACTTGACCTTCTAAACCCTCCCTGAAGGGCTTCTTCCTCCTGGGTATGAATAGGGATCAAAGTTAGTTCCAATTCCTTTAACTACTTGCTCTTCAAACTCTTCTCTCGTCTGTGCCTTTGTGCAACTGGCCAGAGTTTAAGATCCATTCTCTTTAATTTGGATTCAATTTCAGTTCCCTGAAGGATGTTTTCTTCTAGTGACCTCCATTACTTTGCTGATTAGCAATACTTTTATCCTTTTCCAGTCCTTCCTCTAGTGCTTTATTTCCAGGAGGGTATTCCTTGCTAATCTTCATGCCACAGGTAAGGATAACTCTCTCAGCTGCTTCTTGTAGGTTCTATTAATGATGCTTGCTCATTTTTTTCACAACTCACCTTTTGAATGGAAGCAGGTGATTTTTTGCTAGCCATTGCTCTTGGAGGGATGCCAAATCTTAATACAGTATTGGTGACAACACTGATACAATGATGCTTCAGCTGTAAGATTTCACACCAGGCCCTTCCTTACATTGCTAAATACTGATTCAGGTGCTGAATTTTCCTTTGTGACTATGCTGAACAGCTGCTCTACATGAAACAATCACTGGTAGCACCTAAGAATTATGTCTGCCCTTCATGCCCTTATATAACATTTGCCCAATTCACATGGGAAAACTTTAAAGTTACCCCATACTAATTTTCTCTGCTTTCTGCTTCTCTCAGAATATTACATCGGTTCTGACATTCTGGTCAAGCAGTCAGTAATGTGGCCCAAATATTATATTCTTCCTGTTCACACCTGGAATTTCAATCTATACTGATTCTAATGTTACAAATTGAAATTTGTAATTTACAATTGAAATTTGGGAAGAGCAAACCAAAATTCTTTCTGAAGTGCCATGTCACATCCTCCCCATAGGAAAATCAACACAACTCCACAGAAGTTCAGTGAAGTAACACAATTAACAGTGTCTCCCCCCAGTATCTGCCCCCACCCTCAGTGCATTGTCAGGTACAGCATGCACCTGAAAAGAACACATTAAAGACAAACTATTCTGTTAAGCTGAGAGCCTCTCTAATGCAGCTTAAGCTATAAAGCCCACACCTTCAGGGAACACTTAAAAAAAAAAAATCCACCATCTGTTTTTATATGAAAGAGGAACACCAAACTGCACATTTTACTCTTTTTCAAAAAAGCTACTTCAAAAGTAGATGGGATGTGAGAGATGCACCTTGCCCATGCACGCAGCCCTTGCTTAGCTCTCCTCACCTTTTGAAAGAGTTCTGACCTAGCAAAGTTCAAAGCACTTGAACACTCTATGTTGGGCATGTTCTGCAGCTTTTTTACTAGCCAGGAGGTGTACCCTGAAATAGCAACATGATGCGTTCATGAGCAGCTGTGAAGTGTTCTGCTTTCGGAAACTGTAAGAAGCACCAGATGAATTTGCCCAACTGCTTCTTCCTAATGTACAACTTCTTATCATTTGCTCTAGTTCAAAACTATGTTGCTCTAAAATGTTGCATCTGAAAACCTAGATGCTATAAGCAATTAAAGCCAAACTAATGCACCAGAGCCTCATGAGAACCTAAATTCTAGCTCTTGATACCAAGTTCAGCTGGGAGAAAGAAAGAGTAGTAGTCTTGGAGGAAATAGAGTGAGAGTTGTGTATGGATATTTAAATAGGTATGAACACACACACATACAGGCATCCATGTACAGAAACTGTTACTTACCCTGAAAGTATATCAAGTGGCTTCTTCTATTGTCCGAGACAAAGAACTCTTGCTAAATCAGCTAGCTAGCATATCGTTAGCATTGAAATCAAGCAAATCTAACTTTGACTAACTAGAGACAGTTAATCTCCAGAACTAGGGACTTCTTTAGTTCACTAGGAAATTGAACTTACATCAAACTAAACAATCTATGATTCTGCTGGAACAATGTCTATTGGTGTGAGAAGCAAAAATATGTCCAGGGATCTATACAACAGGGAGGAAAGTAAAATTGCCTGTTCATCCATCATTTTAAATGTACAAGCTGCATTAATAAAGCTCTGTGAAATGACATTAATTAAGGAGACAAGTCATCTTGTAAAAATTCAGTGGATTTCCTGCTGCTTGATAGGGATTTTTCTGAGACTTTGGGTACTGTATCTAGGTACCTGAAGCTTTCATAATCAAGACTTAAAAAGAAAACCATCCTCCACACTGAAATATTTACATTCCTTTAGCACCAACTTCACTAACGATCTCTGCTTCTCTGTGTCTGAAAGCTGGACTGCCCCAACATGATTTCCTTTCTAAACTGAGTCACTCGTTCCCCTTTATGCTTTGGAATTCCCTGTTGGCATTTCCAGTCCGCATCAAAACTGGGATATCCGATAGAAAAAAGTTTGTTTTCCCCCAAATGTTTTACAGGAAGTGTCATCAAAACCAGAGACCCTCAAGGGGAGAACTATCTATTCTAATTTTGCCACTATGCATAGTCCACACTGGTTTTACAACAGCCAGCCATGAGACACAGACCTTACTGCAGGCAGAAGTGAACTACTGAGATGACCGTGGCTGGAGAAGGGATCCAGCAACGTCAGTATCACATGCAGCTTCTCTCCCTTGAAGAGCCCTCCAGTCCTGCTGCTACCACAAAAGGTGAGGTTGAGCTGGAGAACATAACAGCTACTGCAGGGAAGAAATGGAACTGTGGCTGACACCTTGTCCCTGACAGCCTCAGGAGTAGCAAGCTCTGTCTACGCCGTCACAAAGCCTTGAGCTGGCTCAGAGAGAAGAACTGATGTATTCTTCACTGCCTCTTCTTTCCATTCCTGTACTCATTTTGTAATCAACCTTTCAGCAGATGAAATGAAACATCGTTCTGATTACAAGTACATCTTTAAGACATCGCTCCTGAGCATAATTTCCCAGCCAGTAGACAAAGAAAACTTCTGATTTACCATCTGCTTTTAATTCCTTTCTGAGCGGAGATTATGAGTAAATAGGTCATCTTTGTGTCTCCTCAGTTAGTCTACTTGAATACTCTGAATCCACCCACACATGACTGAAGGCACCACACAAAATATCCACGCTATCTGGGGTTGGCGAGCAGCTTCTCTTCCAAGTGTACTGCAAGACAGAGACACCGATACCTCCAGCAAATACCTATGCAGTATGGTGATGGGGAATCTTTCCCCATCGCTTCCATTTTTATATCCTGCTAGGACTGAATCATAACTGCATAAGGATGCTGAAAACTATTATTCAGCTGCAGATTATTTTTCTCTATTAAGATGCATTAAAAAGGAAACATTTACAATCTCTCACATTCAAACTTTTCACATTACTTTCTTCAAGAGCAAGGTTATTAAACAGCTGCTTATTTTGACCCTTTGAAATGACCGCAATTTAGTAATGGAATTACAGTTCCTCACCCGTCACTGCATACCAATTTGTTAGAAGCTTTGGAATGAATTTCTGTGCAAATGAAAATGATTGTCACCATTGTTACCAGTCATAAAGAATGAGTTCAGAGTGTTTCTTAACAGGATGCAAATGCTGTGAGTTGTTTCTGATAAATTACTTCAGTCCTCAAAAATAAAGGGTTTAAAAAGGTGAATGTGAAGATGCAGTCAGCAAGACAGCAAATGTTAGAGGAGGACAGAGCTGTAAGTATGTGTGCACAGCGGGATGCCAAGACTACAGAGAACTACCAAAAATGCATGCCTGGAGTATGGAGTCTTTTTTAATTAGCATCAAGCTTCTCTGAAACAGCCTTCCAAGGTAGTATTGCATTTTCTGTAGAGGTGGGATGGAAGTCAGTTAATCGCTTCTTCACAAACATCTAACTTCATTGTGTAACTCAAAGTTTCTCATTTAGGCTTACAATACATTTCTCTATTACTAGCCAGCTGGAGAAGTGTGGTCCCCAAATTGACACCTAGTCTGCTTAATCACACTCTTTATATTTCAAAACTGGCCACATGCACAAGTCCTCAGTCTAGTGACATCTCAAGCAATCAGATCACTGTGAGGACTAGCACATTAGTATGCTATCCTAATGCATCAATGATATACATTACTGTGCCTAGTCCTTTTCTGGCTCAAAAGCACTGGACAGCAAGCAAGGAAGATGAATCAGACCCAAACTTTGCCTACATCTGCCTAAATTGCCTTCAGGAAGCAGCCAGAAAATATGGTGTCTGGTTCCTCCAGCACATCCAGTTCCAAGTTCTGACAGGCCATCTTGGAGATAGTTTTTGTTCAGGCGTACATTTTAAACACAAGCTTAGCCGTCTACATTTTTTAGTCTATCTTAAACGTGGCAATAATAGAATACCGATAGGGGAACTCAGATTGCCAAGAATGCCTCGCAGGAAATTTTAAAATTGCCTGCAGAATCCTTTTATTTTACAGAGTCATAGGACCAGTCAAGTTGGAAGGGACCTCAGGAGGTTTCTGGTCCAACTTTCTGCTCAAAGGAGGGTTGGCCATGAGGTCGGACCAAGTTGCTCAGGGCTTCATGCAGGTAGATCTTGAAATCCTCCTACAATGGAGACTGCCCAGCATCCCTGTTCCCATGCTTAGCCGTTCTCAACGTGAAAAAGTTTCTCCCTCTATCTGGCAGTCTGAATCTTCCCTTTTCAGTTTACAACTGTTGCCTTTCATTCTCCTGCCATGCACCTCAGTGGAGAGCCTGGGTCCATCTTCTTGCTAACCTCCTTGTAGGAGCTGGCAGGCCACTGTTAGCTTTCCACTCTTCCCCAAGCTGAACAAGCCCCTTTCCCTCAGCCTTTCCTCAAAGGGCAAACGCACCCGTTCCCCAGCCGTCTTGATGACTCTTCACTGAACGTGCTCCAGTTTAGAATAATTTTTTTTTATTAGCTGCCCCAAACTGGACAAAACATTCAAGGAGTGCTCTAGAAAGGCCAAATAAAGAGGAATAATCACTTCCTTCAATCTAAATGCAGTCCTGTTAATGTATCCCAGCATATTACCAGCCTTCCTTGCTGCCAGGGCACGCTTGCCGACTCAGAAGCAGCTTCCTCTGCACCAAAAGTATGCTCAGTCACATGCTGCTGAGTCCTCTTCTAGCCCTTTCAATGCTAATCGTTTCTTCCAAGAATGCAGTCTGTAAGAGCGTAGTGCTCCTGAAAGCAGTGTCAAGAATGGCATCACCATAGCAAAACAAGCAATTTCCTAAAGAGGACAAGGAATAGCTTAAATACAGTAACCTACATATCTTTCCTATAGCCATTCAAATCCTGTACTTAAACAATGAAAGCTTACTCAGTCCCAGGCAGGTCAAAAAAAGACATAAAGGACAGATTAATTTGATCCATATTTGTGATGGAAAAGATGTTTAAAAAGTGTGTGCACATAGAAGTAAAATAATGTCTACATCCAACTGTGAGAAAAATTAACTACACTAGCTACTAAGGAGGAAAACAAGATAAATAGTTACTTACACCTCAGGCAATTTTTAATCTTTAGTATTAATGTTCTCTTTCTACTGACAATTACTTACAATTGAGTATTTCAACTGTTCTAACAGGACAAGTTAAAAAAACCTCATTCACTCAACATGCCAGGGCTTACCAGGCTTATTATTCTGCTGAAACTAGGATTCATTGGCACTTTTTTTTTATTTTTTTTGTGTGTGAGTGGTAAATATACACAAGAGGCACTAAGGAGGGAAGGGTAATCAAACTGCTTAAATTAACATCACTGAATCAGAGGCCCAGGCACCTCTGACTCCCTGCCCTGAGTCATCTTTAATAAGAAGATAATTTTAAGCATCTGTAACTTCAGCTTGGTCACAAGAAATCCTACATAAGATTAGATATTTTATATTTGTCTTGGGACTTCATGTTTGGACCATGACCACAGATATCTGTCTAGTAGTAAAGAACACTTTGTAGGATTTGAGGGTTCAACATTGATTTTAACATATCGTAAGGCACAGATTCCTACTTAGAACTTTTAGGACTTCTAAAAGCTGAGTGATCTTCACAAAGCCAGTGCTGCATATTCCATTTCTGATAGGTTCAAGCTAAGCTAAACCCAAAGTGGGTTGATGGTATCAAAGTGGGCTTTCATCTGAAAGGTCCTTGTTCAAGGTCCTAACAACCTGGCAATTTCTTACGTGTTTCTCCTTACTCATACTGAACTCAAAATACCTACTTGATCATGTACATTTCTTCAGGGACTTCCACATTCTCCCCAGGCCTCTGCGTGCTCCCTTAAAAGCATGCCCACTCATGGGGTACCTCCAGTCTCTGAATTAGATTAACTTCTGCAAGAAGGTGGTCACCATTATTCAGATCTCATTCTTTTAGTGAAGGCAAATGAATTCCAAATACATTCACCTTCACACAGCATACATTAAGTGAGTGCATCTGCACCTTACTCTTCTGTATGTCAGACTTCTCTCATTCCAGAGACCTTCCTGAATTTTCTGTTCTTTTCCTGTTTCTTTTCATGGGTTCCTGGAGAATCAGTTGCTACTGGCTTTTGTAGACAGGGACATGAATTTATCATTTTTGTGTTTAATGTTTCTAATAAAGTGCATTGTGAATCATCATATTCTCAGGCCAAATTGTACTTGAGTGAAGGAGGAAATGATCAGGATGAAACCTCCTGTCTCCTTGCGTGATTAGATGCACGCAAGCTGCAGCACTATTTAGAGTGAAGGGATAAGACTCAATTACGACAAACATAATGAAGATTCTTTATTCAGGACATTGGAGACTGTCAAATCCCCTGCTTCTTCCTCAATCTTATTAAGCAAACTGTCCTCTCTGCTGCTACCTATCCAAGAATGCTTTATGCCCATGCATGCTCTGCAAAGCTCCAGAACAGATCTTTGTCAACAGCAAGTACGGCATCTTTTTTGATGGCTTGTCCCACTCCTGATAAATACCTCTAAATCTTCTCAGTAGCAGCAGTGAAAACTCAGTTTATTTTCGTTAATTATCACTTATCTCTCAATTATTTTCAAAAGCTCACATAATAGTCCCTATCACTGCTTTAGACACTGCAAAGCTCTTCTAGCATTAATTTTACTGTCAATACAAGTTTTGTCAGCAACTACCATTTTGAACGTCAGTAGTCCTTTCTAATTTTTAACATTTTAAAGCTGTCTTATTTATATTCGCTTGATTCAAAACTAATAAAAAAAAGATTTCGCCTTCATAATATAAGCTCTTTTTTGAAGGTACATATGTATCATTTATTGTTCACAGAGTTCCAGTAAAACCTATAAATAACCCACAAAGTAAACACTACCTCTAATCACTACCTTTCTTCTGACTTTGTGCCATCCAGATGTGAAATTCTAGCTTGAATTGCATTACAATTATTGCTGTTTATTTGACTAAAGTGCCAGGGGGGAGTGGAGTCAGATCTCAGTCATATCATGAGTGGAGAATAACTGTAATGAAATCTAGAGTTATTCCACTTAAATATGCACCAGTGGGATCAGAGCCTACTTGCACTACATCTTGCAGTCCTGCTTGTCCTAGTTATTGTTGTGGTTTGCCAAAAGTCCCACCCATAAGATAACCAAGCTGGGTTAAACATACTGGCTGAGTAGAAGTTGTACAAACATAAGTTAACAGTAGCAACATTCCAAATGCTAACAAGAACTATTACTTCATCCACAAGAGCATTCAATGCTGCTTAGCTAAAAATGTCATTAAATACATTTCATAAGCACTGCAGCCTGCATGTAATACTAGAGGTGGACTGACATAAATTATTCATGGGCAGTCAATGGCATTGTAAAAAAATCAAGATTCCTCTTCTGAGAGACTGACTATCCTTTTGAGAATATCAGTTGAACAGCTACTGCACTTTAAGACAAAAGCCTTTCAGTGAATGCAAAATATAAAAACCTGTAATGATATCTATATCTATGCAATGTAAAGTCCATGTCTATAGGCACAAGACATCAATTATGTATAACGAAAAGGGTATGAAGTGCCCAGTCTTGAGAAAGAAGAGTAATATATGGGTGCCTAAAGGTATCAGAGTGTAACAAGTCCTAGAACTCTCACAATCAAATGTACAGGACCCACACAACCAGATACATTGATATTTATATGACCAGGAAATTAAAAAATATTAAAAAAAGAAACAAACAAACAAAACACCTTATAGTATGTAATTAGATATCAATATAAAAATAAGTTATTAACTACAACAAAGCGAACCTAACAACTACTCAGTGTTACTGTTTAAAGAGGAATAAGCACTCAGCAGACTGTAAAAGTTATATGCAGAAGTTAGTGCATACAACTGGTACGTCTAGGTGTCCTGGTTTCGACTGGGATAGAGTTACTTTTCTTCCTAGTAGCTGGTATAGTGCTCTGTTTTAGGTTCAGTGTGAGAAGAATGTTGATATCACACTGATGTTTTCCGTTGTTGCTAAGTAGTGTTTATGTTAAGTTACGGATTTTTCAGCTTCTCATGCCCAGCCAGCAAGAAGGCTGGAGGGGCACAAGAAGTTGGGAGGGGACACAGCCAGGACAGCTGACCCAAACCCGCCAAAGGGGTATTCCATACCATGGGACGTCACGTCCAGTATATAAACTGGGGGGACTG
>JAOBAS010000045.1:16235703-16263424 GCA_025311575.1 Elanoides forficatus
CCAGCGAGAAAGCTGGAGGAGCACAAGAAGTTGGCACAGGACACAGCCAGGGCAGCTGACCCAAACTGGCCAACGGGCTATTCCATACCATGGGATGTCATGTCTAGTATAGAAACTGGGGGGAGTGGGGGTGGGGGGATCGCTGCTTGGGAACCGACTGGGCATTGGCTGGCGAGCGCTGAGCAATTGCATCGTGCATCACTTGTTTTGTATATTCCAATCCTTTTTATTATTATTGTCATTTTATTATTATTGTTATCAATTTTAGTTTCTTTCTTTCTGTTCTATTAAACTGTTCTTATCTCAAACCACGGGTTTTATCTTTTTCCTTCCGATTCTCTCCCCCATCCCTCTGGATGCGGGGGGAAATGAGTGAGTGGCTGCGTGGTGCTTAGTTGCTGGCTGGGGTTAAAACACAACACTAGGCAACATCATGTCCACAAGATCCACACCTTTACCACTGTCAAGGGTCCTAGCAATTCTACTGTGCAGCATGCCACAACGGCACTCACAATTAAAGCAAGAAAAGCAGACTACTTCGTGTTCTTCATGTTCAGGCACACCTTTAATAAATACATGCCAATGCACTTCATGGTGGAAAGAGAAAAAATAACAAAATGCTCAAAACGTATTACTACGCCAAAACCAAGTCTATCACCACGTAGCATGGCACAAAGACCTTCGTCTGTAACTTTCTCCCTATATTTGCTTAAAAACAAGAACTGGATAGTAATAGGCAATTATCTAGGGTGTTAATGTCCAGCAATGTTTATCTGAGCAAAGGCCTGACAGATTAGTTCGATAGGGTAGACCGCTTCCCAGTAGGCTTTGGCATCTCTGAACCCATGGACCTAAGGCACAGGGTGGGGTAACCTCAGCCATCTCATTGGAAATGCTAGCAGAGAATTTGCCATCTCGTGTAACGTGTTTTGCAGACAGCAAATATTTTTGCTTTCTGTACAGTAATTTCTAGGTAGTCCACTTGGGAGAAAAAGTAATGTCTGTTACTCTAAGATAAAAAAACTACTTCATGTTACTTTGCTTTTATCAATCTCTTTACCAGCCGAAGGAAAAAAAAAAAAAAAGGCTCCTTTTATTTTTCCCTATTGCTTTCTAACAAGCAAAGATCTATTTTAACTCTCATATGATTTTATTTTTTCATGCATTGTGAAGCAGACCCCTTTTTAGTATCTCATAGCTTGCTTCCAACTTCCTATCTGACACTGAGAAAGACATTGCCATTAAATGTTTCTAGGTCAAACCCAAATTGAAGTTTCCTGTTTGGCAGCTGAGAACAACTTATCCTTCACTATCACCGGGTAAACACAATATTGCTTTTCAAAGAAAATCATAGCAAGAGATGAAGCAAACTAGATAGTAAACAAACAAACAAAGAATCCATCAAAACAGCGGCAATGTTTTCCAAAACAAAACCCAAACCCTCCAACTCCTCTACAGCACTTGCTCATGTAATTTTTTGAAACAGAGAAGTGCAAAGCAAATTCATCATCTTAATAAAGCTCAATTCATTAAAATTAGGAACCCAACAATAATTTTTTTCCACTTCAGTACAGGCCTTATTAAGAAGCGCTACTACTGCAGTCATCTTAAAGCAAGGCCAACATGCCACCATAAAAACCACATGTGGATCATAGAGGCTTTAGCACTTGTTTAGTACACATTTCGTTTCTTTTCATCCTGCTCATGAAAGTGTCCCTGGTTTTCTGGCCAAACTGCCTAGGACAAGCAACAGAGATAGCACCATGCTCAAAGGGACAGAAACTTATCCTTCATCTCAGCACTCATTCTTTGTTTTCACATTTAAGCTGTGCCCACAAACAAGGGGTACACTCAATAAATCTATTGCGACCTTTGAAAGAACCCACTGCAGATGTTTCAAAAACTTGAACAGGAATCTCTAAAATGGCTGTAAGAATTACCCATTTAACTACTACTGAAATGAAAGCCATCTGCCTGTAGGTAATTTTGTATAAAACAGCCTAAAGGTTGGACAAGGGACAGCGACTCATCCTTTAACCAGGAAAAGTGGGGAAAATACTGCATTTGCTTTTCTCACAGCATCAACCTAAACATTTGCCGTGTCACATGAAGTACTGAGTCAGACAGAGCAATGTGTCCAGCTTGGGATGATGTCTCTGGGCTGGTACCAGATGCTTCAGCAGAAGTGTGGCATCATGTAGCAGAGAGCTAGGAAAAAAAGGGCACTCTCAGTGGAATAAAAATCCAAACAAATACATCCCTACGATGAGAGATTCACTGTGAGGAGCCTCATAAGAAGAAAGAAAAGTAATAGTTAGCTAACCCAGGAAATGGTTCTGCTAAGAAATTTTCTAGAACTGAGAGTAACAGAAGTCAGCCAGTTAGATGAGGGATCAGGTTTAAGGATGGAGAAACATTGTATGTCCACAAACTCATAGTTCTAAAGTGTCTGTTGGAAATTACTTCATCCTAAGGAAGCTTGTGGGGGAGGTCTATATCGAAAAGCCCACTGCAGCGTCCTAGGACCACGGTGACGGCTCCGTAACTTGAGAATACAGCAGACATGACTTGCAGCCCCGCTTCACCAGCCCTTCCTCTCTACAGCCCAAAGATTTGTCCCTGCGTCCTGCTGGGAAAGCCAGGCCCATCCCCTACTCCAGATTCCTAAGTCCACTCCCCAGAGTCTGAAGAATTCCTGTTCCCCACAAATCTTGCAACATACTCAGCTCAGCTGGCCGCACACCATCGCCCACCACCAGGTTCTTTTAGAAGCATGAGATTTCCCCAGCTGCCCTCATCTCAGAAGGGCAGCTCCCACACTAACCTGAGGGAACCTGGACACTCCAACTGCTGTCTAAATAGGGAGAAACTAGAAGTGACAGAAAGGCAACAGGATAATGACAGAAAAAGGAGAGAACCTTACAAAATTTAAACGGAGCGGACAATTACCAAATCTTCTTGGTAGTTCCTGATTTGAATTTTGAAACGAAAGGCGATTTTCAGGTGACTATGCCATAACATGGTATCCCAGGAAGGAATAGTTTAAAACAGAGAGTTTAAAACCATCTAAGATAATTAGGCTTCAACTTATTTAAACATATATTGGTGCTATTGTCTGTTCTGATGTAAAAAAGGAAGACCTGCAATAGTAGCTCAAAACTTTGTTGCCTTTTGATCTTCCCGGCTGACGAATTATTTAAAGTACAGTTAACAGGGAATGCCACAATTACAGAACCTATGGAGTGGCATATTTAGGAAGTGATTTACCTCCTCTCCTGTCAGAACAGCTGCACAAGCCTGATGCGTAGAGTCTATCAGACAGCTGGCCTAGACGCACAGAAGCTGCACGCTACCTGACAAGTCAGAAACTTTAATTGGGGAGCAAACATCAAGACTTTGTCTTACGTAAATGAAAGCGGCAGACCTATCGAAAGGATAGAGCCACTGCCTTTGTGTTGTTCAACATTTCCTCAGTAACTGATTTCTCTGCTGGAATTTGCATCAGCTTGGCAGGGCTCTGTTCACCTGCTCTTCCAGTTTAATGCAAGCGTCAAGTACGACAGCGTTCGGTTCCTGTGTGCAGAAGAGGAGGCGGTCCAGAGAGCATTAGGACGAGCTTGTTTCAGGCACAACGAATCAAGGAAACTGTTCTACAGGTTGAGATCAAGACTAATTCCTCTTATGAAATCACATTCAGAGGAACAGTGATTATCTAACATTAATTTGAATTACCAATTTGAAATCGGTGTCACTGAGATCATGTTACAGTTGGTGAATCTGTATTGCGTTTAGTGATGCGGACTGTTTGCTTCACCAGCCTAGGACATTGGTTTGTTTAAAAGCCACCAGCTGTTTTTTGATGACCTTGAAATTTCTGGTTCTGCAAGAGGGATTCAGCCAAAGCTATGTGAAATAATACCCTTCCCCTCTCCACACACACTGGTTCATCCTGAGCAAGGATACGATCCCAGAGAAGCAATGCCTGTGAACTTAGTAGATATAACACGTACAGCCAAACCCTTTCATTTCTACCTGGGAGCAGTGCTAATGGAAGCCACATTCAGAAATCTTGTAAAGCAACTCCACCACTCATTAATGCAAGAGCACTGACTTCATTATAAATATCATCATCTTGTTCAGCCTGAAACTTGAGAAGTAGTTAAAAAAAATCTCAATCTAATCTTCTACTGTTAATTAGTTACTAATTAGAGGAATACATGCTAGAACTACTTTGTTTACTGCAACAGAGGTTGCCATGCCCTTTGATGCCTTCCAATGAAACAAATCACATAACATAATCCCAACTGCTCCATGTTTTGACAGAACTTGGACCTGTCCCAGTAAGCTTTGTGTTCTTCTCTTTTGTAAAATTTTGGCTCACTTATTATCTTTTCATTTCTGGATACTTTTAGATGGTAGTTTAAACCCCATCTAAAGCAACTGTCCAATTGCAGTGATTACTTAGATGGGAGAACTATGAGGTAAATTGGGAGAACTAAATTCACTGTCTAAACCAGGTCAAATTCTACTCATCTTTATATCTCTTATGCAATCTTCTGTACTACATTTGCTTTAATTCAAGCTGTTAAAAAGTGACAAAGCGATGAAACACTTCAGGAACACACAAATCACTGGAGTTGTACATTTGCTTGTAAAACCCAACCACAAAACACAGATCATTTAATACGTGCACGATCCCATCCTTGCTTGGAAAACATCTACCTTGAATCACTTATAAACCAAGGATGCAACAATGCTGACAAAAGCAAGGCTGTCGGAGCCATTTGCAGTGTTGCAGCCTTCCGATTTTTCTGCAAACAAGAGCATTAATATTTTGCTTTCCTTACTTTACTACGAAAACAAAAAATAGGCTGTGTGCATGCACACACAACAAGAGTTTTTAAACATACAGTTCAAAAGAAAAAAAAGTAACTCTTAAACTGTTTTACCCACTGATCACCCAAATATTTTGAAGGTCTGTCAAATCTCATTTTTTTTCCACAGAGACACAACTTCCTGACTCAATACATGTCAGCAATTAACAAGTATAAAAAAGAGCAAATTTCAACTCCTGTCCTTCTTCTAGAACTCTTTTCTTCCCATGCCTGGCATACTAGTCTGGCAGTTTGCACAAAGCTCTTATTGCTTTTAGAAGTCTTGGTCTTCAGAATACTACCTCTGGGCAGCGTCACCACTTTTAATAAACTACATCAGAGATAAAGAAATTATGGCAGTTTGTAATCAGCTGGAAATGAAAGCCGTAGTTGTTCTTTTTGAAAAAGACATTGAAGAACATTATCCAATATAGCACTAATGCCACAGGGCTTCTGCCAAAGAGCAAGGCACTCGGATCTGTCTGCACTCTGTACCCCGAGCTGTGCTTTTAGACCATACAGTAAGCAGGTACCACACCTGCGACGCATCCAACCTCAATCTAGCGTCGAGTGCCTTAGATCCAGAGGATGCGTATGCAATTCTTCCCGTTCTTTATTTCTAGACAGCACATTATATATTTGTGCGTCTTGCACAGGGTTTTCCACTTGGCCTGCCTGCCAACCTCTATCCCATTTCAAGCGCCTCTCCTTTATACTGCAAATGCATCCTGGCATCCATTCCCTTCCACTAGCCAGGAATGTTAAGAACAGAACCCAACCATGTCTAATCCTCTTCATCCTAATATACACCACAACGGCTGATAGATATCCAGCCATTGAATCGCTTGCACAGCTCTCACCCTTTTCAGTCCATGGCTGGACATGCAGCTGCAGTTCTCAAGAGTGCCATTAGCCTGCCAGCTTCAGAGATTATCCACACCATGCACGAGCAGCATGAGCAGTTCAAACAGGTACGTGTCAGCAAGAGGATGAACTGTGGTCGGCAAGAAGCCAGTAGAAAACAGAAACAGACTGTTTTCAAACGTTCACCAACTCGGAGGGTAGGATTCAATCCAGAGCTAGAAATCTAGCAGGCAGGAATGCAGCTTGGGTGCTAGCACATGCAAACCTCCCCTTTGACATCAAGGGAGACTCCTGCACCAAAGGTCCTGGGGACACTTCTTCAGTTCTAGAGGGTCCTCTTCCAGAACAGTGAGTTCAGTGTATTGTTACAAATACAAATAATAGATAGCAAGTCTATTCCAAAAGGTGCTTTATTCTTGACAGGCTGCAAGAGAAGAGTTTTCATCTGACTGTTTTAATAGAGCTCAGACATATTCATAGAGATTATCAATTACCTTTCAACCTCCAGCGCCCACACAGTACAGAATTAATTCTACCGGAAATACAATATAGGTTGAAACACAACAGTTACTCAGGCCAAAAAAACCTGCAAGGCTTACACGAGTGCTCTGCCGTTCAGTAGTCTTCCCTAAGTGAAAACAACTTTTCAATAGCTTAAATAAAAGAAGGTGCAACAAATATTGCCATCCAAGCAACTCGGTTTAGGCTGTACTTCAGCATTCGAATGAGCAGGTTACAGAAATCCCACCAAATTTTAGTTGTTTTTTTTTTTCTTTTTCTCCCACCGCCACCAATGCTTTCTGGGTGTAAGTATTTCTGTGCTGTTAGCCCTATTTTTTTCTTGCCAAGAACACGTTAGTTCAGTCATTGTAATAACACCTGTCAAACCCAAACCACTGCTCTTCACATGGAACCACACTTAAAACATTTGGGATGTAAATAGGCAGCTCCTGCACAAAACAGTTGGGCATAGGATAGGGTTACCCAGTGAGCTCATGGAAAGCTCATTAGCTTCCTTTCAGTCTGGAAACTAGAAAATTTAAGTATGTATGTCTGAAGTCACAGGGGAAATAGGATAGATTTTCCTGTTTTCCAACTATACTTTGGTCAGGAAACGTATATATGTATGCACGCATATGTGAGTCCACACATGTATAAAGCACAAACGGTACTGATATACAACTGATAGCTTATCTGCAACAAGGAAAAAAAAAAAAAGTCCATTGCAAGCAATATAAAAAAACCAAATTAATCAGAACCAAAACCCACAGATTTCTCAAGGTGACTGTTTGTGTGCATTGTCTAGTGTTCAATATGGACTGATCTTTTTAGTTGTTTTTCACTCAAGGAGGGCACAAACACAGCCTGGCTGCCTATTCTTATGACAGTCCCTGTAACTCAGTAGCTTTAGAAATCCACCCCCCTGTCAAGTTTGGTTGAAGTTGGTTTAAAAGTTATTCAGAAGAGGACTTGCAGATACATGCAGAGAATGTTCATGAGAGTCTTGTTTCCTTAGGAAATTGGGGGTGGGCAGTGGTGGTGGAATGGGGAAGGGAGAGAAAAGATTAAAAAAAAAAAAAAGTGAGGGATATAGTCAGAATGAAACCCTGCAGAGGATTTCTGGGTCTCTGACTCTGACTGCTGACCGTACATTCTTTCTATGTTCACAGGGAATGACCCCACTTTATGTGTGCTTTGGTTCTCCCTTAATGTAAAAATTATACTTCCACACTCAAAGGGATGTTGGGATGATAAACTTCCATTAAGGATCGTAAACTGTTCAGACACTACAGGTATAAAAGCATACACAATGACCAGACAGTCAGAAAGTGGCTATATTGCTGTAAACCAGAAGCAAGTGAAATACATGCCCACACTAATTGTGGTTTAGAGGCCACAAGTCTTTCCTTTCTGAAGGGATTCAAATTTGCCCAAAGTATAAGGGTACTCTCCTGCGAACTTACTAATTCTGCACAGCATTGCTCACTGTCTCCATTTTCAGCTGTCGTTTCACCACCTAATTGGCAGTATTAGGATTGCTTCTTTCCTTTTTACACAGAGCTTCTCAGGGAATATTATACTAGATAAAACTTAAATAATCGGGGGGAAGTTATTTTTGTTTATGTTCCATTCCCTTCAATATGTATCATTTAACAGAAGTGAAACATATTTTAATCTCAGATTTATTTTTTCAGCTGCTGCTCCTGAAGGGAGAAAAAAATTCTTGATTTTTAAGTGCTTTTTAAGAAAAAAAAATAGGCCTTTTTTTTTTTTAATATTCATACAATGCTTTCATTACTGAGAAAACAGACATAATCTTTTCTTACACCACATGCAACTGTAATGCCAAATTCAGTGAAAGAGTAAATAGGGACAGCACAGTTCATGGAATTCTTTGAAAAAGCCTAATACCACTGCGTAGGGTTATTATGAGGGCTCGCAAGTCAGCACCCAAGGTGTCAGCAGATATACTAATATTTTTGAAGCAGCAGCTTATTGCCCTGATTGCAGGGAAGTTACTTTTCAGAACACTACCACTGAAACATGTCATAGTATTAGCTGGACCAGAATTATTGTGTCATAAGAGCCCTCAGAATATATTAAACCTTTTATTTCCAACATAAGTAATATGGGATTCTAAAATATGGTTTTGTATAACTATGCAGCCAGGTAAATCCAGTGAGTGTGTGTGTGTGAAAAGGAAGGAAATCTGGCCAAACTGGTTAATACACATCATCAATATTTTATCACTGACAATTCAGACCAAAGCCACACCCTCAGCAACTCAGCTCAGAAAAACCATATGCATTTAAATTTTATTCACTTTATAAGCTATTCAATGTTCAGTTGCTTATTTTGCCTACGTCCTGCTATTTTCTTTCCATTTCCGAGCAGAGACCATTTTATGCTTTGAAAGCAGGGTATTCACTTGCCTTTTTACACCTGAGGAAAGCAGCATTATCCTCTGGCCAGGCAAAGAATGAGTTTTCTGACAGTATGAACTACTAATACTGATTATAGCTGAATGTCTTACAAGTCTTTAAAAAGACATTTTGCAAAAGCCACAGAAGGAAAAATTGGATAGAAAAGCCCACCCCTGTGTCATTAAAAATTACGTTAACAAACATTATTATGCAAAAGTAGGACTGTACACTGAATAAACAGCATTACCAAAGAACTGAAGTAGGTTTATGTGAGCGTCCTGCAGTCACGGTGCCATGATCCCAAGGGCTGGATCTGTGCACCGTTGGCTTACTCAGCAATAGGAGCATGTTCCAAAGCAGGCACAGACACACCGTGGCCCCGCGCTGAATTTCACCAAGGCACACTGTACGCTGTAGATGTGTTTATGCTGGCTGCAGAAGAACAGATGATACGCAATGAGGCATGAAGCCTGCTGGAACAAAGCTCCCGTCAGTGTTTTGTGAGCTTATCTAAGTGAGTTTAGAAAGCGTGTCATGTGGTTGCAGTGGGCTTGATCTGGCAGAAGTCTGAAAGCTAGGTTTTCTATACCACAGTTTCATTGAGTATTTCTGGCGTAGCTTCCTTTCATTTTAATTCTAAGCAAAACTTTGGCACAATTACTATGAAGAATTATTTGCTTCACCTGCTTTACTTAACACAAAAGGTCAGGTTTCCAGTAGTTCTGATCCGTCACAACAGTAAACCCAAACAACCTACTTCTCATGTCACTTGTGCTAATGTAACTCTAGAGAATAACTCCTTCCGTGCATCACCTTGTGACCAATCCTAACACTACCTCACAGGCCAGTATTTAGGACCTTTCAAGTGTATTTGTTAAATAACTAAGAGTGTGTCTACAATAGTGTCTTAGTCTGGATCAGGAGTGCACTTTTGAAGCAGATCTCTCAGATGCCCTCACTTTGCACTTTGGTTCACACCACAAAGGAGCTTACAAACTGGATTCCTCCCGGATGAAGATAAATTTTGGACTTTGCATCCAAAGAAGAGCAACAAAGCTGGTGAGGGGCCTGGAGCACAAGTCTTATGAGGGGCAGCTGAAGGAACTGGAGTTGTTCAGTCTGGAGAAGAGGAGGCTGAGGGGAGATCTCATAACTCTCTACAACTACCTGAAAGGAGGTTGTGGCGAGGTGGGTGCTGGTCTCTTAAGTCAGCTGGCTGGCGAGAGGACAAGAGGAAATGGCCTCAAGTTGCGCCAGGGAAGGTTTAGATTGGATGTTAGGAAGAATTCCTTCACCAAAAGGGTTCTCAAGCATTGGAACAGGCTGCCCAGAGAAGTGTTGAGTCACCATCCCTAGAGGTATTTAAAAGACCTATAGATGTGCGCTTAGGGACGTGGTTTAGTAGTGGACTTGGTAGTGCTAGGTTAGCATCTGGGCTCGATGGTCTTAAGAGTCTTTTCCAACCTAAATGATTCTATAAAAACCAAAAGAAGTGCTCCGGGAGCACATGTAATGCATCCTGCTGCTAAGGAGGGCTCAGTCCAAGGGATGACACTGGAACGAGACCTGAGTAAACCTACAGGCAGCTGCTGTGACTGTGTCACATATTCAGTATGTTCTTCTGATTCTCCCGACCCGTCATCTTCCTCTTGGGATGAGGCTGCTACAATGAGACAGCCTTATACCATTTCTACACCTAATAATTGAACCGTTGTCTAAATAAAGCTACAACACACTAAAGAGACTGTGAAAGAAGCTTGAAGCCCCAAACCTGGTGGGTGATAAACTGTGAGCTAAGAAATAGATGCCAAATGCAGTGATTTTCACCACATCTACATTTTGAGTGCATCCAAAACAAGTGTAAAATACATAATGTAGAAGGGGAAGCAAGGTTAAGCAGTGTAAAGGGAACACGTATAACTTGCAGAGTTCCTACATAAGCAGTAAACATGTATTTCTCATGCATACACAAGAGGTTTGCACAGCTCAAAGTAAAAAAATCATAAGGGACTAAATCCTAAGAATCCCCAGACGATACCAGATAAGAAAACCCATCACAACGAACTGTTAGGAAGATGGAAATAGTACACATTTTACAGACGACCCCAAGTAACATGATCTAATTCTGAAATTAGCTCCAACTTTGAAGTTAGCCCTGGTTTTGGGCAGGTGCTGAGAGGGAGAGCGGCTTGGACCAGATGGCCTCCAGAGGTCCCTTCTACCTTAAATTATTCTACGACTCCACAATTTTTAATATTTGTTAATAGAAACGTAATACTGCTTGATAAGGAGCACACAACACCAATGAGGTCTCCTCTTATTTCAGGGCTCAGTGTTTTCTTCAAACAGCATTCCACATACTGGAGGAAAGAATTCTGTTGGCCAAAAAATTACAATGCTTCACTGGAATGAAAGCAAATGAGTTTTTATACAAATACATAAGGTTTATCTCAGAGCTTGAGCCTTTAATTTAAAAAATCTTACACCGCAGGTGAGCCCAAGTTATTTATCACCCATCAAGACTTGCAATTACATGGAATAAACGATGGCTCCAGAAGAACCAAGTTCTGTTCCTAAGCTCCTTCTACGCTGTGTCACCCTAGGCAAAATACTGAAAAAACCCCAAACGAACTCCAAACGATTGATACTTAATACACATGAATTTTTTTCCACTACAAGTAAGTCAGTGAGCAGTTAAGAGGAAGTAAAATTTTATTTATTCTAATTTGAATTACATGTATATGTAAAGGTCTGAAAAAAAAACAGAGTTGATTCTCCTTCAGCTTTATTTCTCCCGTTATAAAACAGGAAATGCAATAGGGCCTTGGTGCAGAAACTACTGGAAGAAAATTCTTTGTCTTCCGTTTTACAGGAGTCAGACTAAATTATCATAATAGTCTGTTTTGGTCTTAATCTGTACTTCACTTCCTTACACAGGTTTTGTGAGGATAAATTCACTTGGGTATTATTCGTGATAGGAGCAATTTAAGTGGATAATAGATAGAGAATGTTCCTTCCAAATGAATGGATTGGCAATTAAAGATAGAAATAGCATAATCAGTTCTCCAGTTTCATTATTAATTATCTGCACACACAGGTATACACATAAACATTTAATTTTTTTCTTTTTTTTTTTAAATTGACATTTTTGAAACACTAACATTTTAATCATAAACATGCACATCAGCTAATTCTCCAAATACTCTGGCAAAGTAGGGGAATAAGTATTAATAGTCCTTCTTTAGCTGAAGGAAAAATCAAGAGACTGCGGTGAGCAGTAAGTGATTTTTTTCCAAGACCATGTATCAAATTAACAGAAGAACTTCACTCCTGGTTCTGTGCTCATTCCCTCTCTCCATGTTGCCTCTAACTTGATTAGTTTCTTATGACTAACCATTAATAATTCTGCATTATGCAATCATCCCTAGGTAAAAGAGAAGTTTATTCTTAATAAATGTCAGGGAAGCTAAACAATTTGAGAGTACCACAAAATGTATAATAATCAGATTAATTAAAGTGGACTCTGATTATGGCCATAACCCGATATACTCAGCCAGTCAGTCTCTCATAGGCTCTAATTGCCAGACAAAATTACATTTCAAATGTATCAGGAAAAGAGAATCTTTTCCTGCATTTAAAGTCATTATTTTTCTTCTCTGCAAATTGTGTAAAATTCAAAGTAACCCCTTCTACTCCTTAGTAAACTAAGTAAATAATAATAATAATAATAATAATAATAATAATAATAGTATCATCCTTGTAATCAACAGAAGCTTTGGTGAAGCAAAGTAATAATTTTCAGTGAACAGCAAAAAACCTGCCACTCGACAGTGAAGCAGAAGTGATTCAATTTCAACAGATCTGATCTGATCACCCTGGACAGCATTTAATCAATTAGCCTCATTTAGCAAAGTACATAAGTGCATGCTTAGTACTCATTCAATATCACCTTCGTGGTCATTAGGTTGTAAGGACATACCTGAGCAATGTACTGAAACTGGATCTCTGCTATTACATTGTGCTTCAAACCAACCAGTGAAGGAAATGTAACATGTGACAAGGTACATGGGGTCTACCAGCCTTCCTATAAATGGGAATTTTTACTGGTTAGCCTCACAGAGCAATATATACAGCAAACAGCTTAAGAGAAGGTGCTGAATACAAGTCTACCCACATCCTCATGAAAGATGATGTGAACAACATAAAGGGTAGCTACAAACATAAATTTCAAAGATGACAGAATTCCAAATTCAGTTAAGGCACCACCATCACTCCTGTTTCTTTGCTAGTAGGGCAAATAGGTTTCCCTGCTCACTTTTGGATTGCAATCATTTTGCTCTTCCAAACCCCTTAAGGAATCATGGAGGAGAAAGCACGGAAACTTTGAAAAGTTGAGAAATCTTTACAAACATCACATTATGCTGGGTAACTTCAGATGTTTCACATCCTTTGGGGTTTTGGAAAAAAAAAAAAACCAAAAACAAAAACAAAAAACCACACAACAAAATGCCAGGTTCTGTCTTAGCACAGCGAACGCCACCAGCTCTTAAATCTTCCTGACCGGCTCTTAAATCTTCCCGACCGGCTCCATGGCCGAAGCCCCCTTCCCCTGGGCAATTTATGGGTGGAAGAACCCTGCAGCAGCAACTCTACAGTGCCAGGCCATAGCCCTGCCTCTTGACACCTCCTGATGCCATGTGCTTCTTCCCCCAGCTTTCCCTGAAATGGAACAGGAAGTAGGAATGAATGGGTATGGATGTAATCAGACCTGAAACTCCAGGGCAACTTAGAAAAATTCTATAGCTCCTTCGGGATTGCCCTTTTAGAAAAGGGAGAGGATCAGGTTCACATTTGCGCTCCTTCTCCTGGCCCCAGGCCAAGTGATTCTCTCTGCCTTGAATGATCCGGGCTGTCACTTATGCGGACAGCAGCACTGATGGACCGCTAGCACCACCTGTAAATTAAATTCCAGTTAACTACACTATCTCCTTGATAGTTAGCACTAGCCCCCTCCTTCCTTAGCCCTGTTCCTAGTGTCTGTGCCTACGGAAACTCGAGGCACCAGCTCCAGACAGAAAATTAAATTAGGCTTTCAGCTTTTTCTTTATCTGCTTTCTCTTGAGCTTGGTCTCAGCCCTGGTAGCTGCTCCAGCCTCAGCATTTCACTGTTGACCAGTGGGGCCAGGGCTCTAGCAGTCCCCTGGAGGCTGCGGTCACGTTTGCACTGTGCATCGATAAGCTGAGTTTTTCAGTCTAACGGCATTGCTAGCATTGTACCTCCACAGAAGTCCAAGGCGAGATTTTTTTTCCGAAAGGGCCCAAAAGCCCTTACGCACCTTGCACATTAGGCGTTTTGTCAGCAGCACGTATCTAACGCTTCAGCAGCACCCACAAATTCAGTGCCAACAAGCGTTCGTTCTCAAAACACTGCCACGCAAAGAATGCAAAGGAAATCCGTAATTCGGAAACTTTAGAAGTGAAGAACTCCCTGGTTTCAGGTGATTATGTGAATAAGCTGGGATCTTAATTTGCTGTTTACTCTGTCTTCTTCTAGTACACAGATTAGCCCTTGGCTCCAAAGACTTGTGTCCAGAGTCTCTGCAGGCTTACAAGCCTTTAAAATTATGCATTTTTTGAGTAAGCATAGAAAAAGAATTTCCATTATTTTATGGAAATCTGACTTCCCAGAGAATGGCAGTAAATCAAAATGAGCTTGGATCAGTAAAGGGGAGATTATAGAAGGCACATGGGTGTTTGACAAGAAAAATAAAATGCCTTTGTGAGAAAGAAATTCCCATGGGTTTTTGACCAAGTCTCTGAAAACCTGAACCTGTTCACCAGAAATGTCAAGCCAGTAAAGTGGGATTCTTGTGGAGACAGTGACTCAGGAGTAAGAAAAGCTTTCAGCTGCTCCTTCTTCCACCTAACACCACTGCTCATTAATCTACAAAATATAGTATAATTCCGTATTATAAACATTAGATTGGATATCAACAAATGCGGCATAATCTATGAATAAATAAGAATGTTCTTCAAAGACCATTACCGTAACTGGAATGAATACATCAAACACAGTCCTCCTCCTTCCACTTTTAACTGACTCAAATATCTAAGCACTAACAGGAACTGAAAAAGATTTTCCTTGAAAATGTTCATTGTAGAAAAGTTAACATACATTGTAGATAATGCAGTTCAAGAATAATGATATCATATTCCAAGAATAGACACAGGTTGCTCCAGGTTGAGATAATGGAAACAATTTAGAGCACAATTTAAGCTAAATCTAAATTACGTCTGTGTGAGAGAGCTGTAAATTCAGGCAGGAAGGGAAAGGAGAAGGTACATGACTGCAGGTTTTCAGTGAAGTAGAGCTCTTTGGATAATTGTTGAACTGGAGTTTTTAATCTGTAATTGAGGTGATTATTTAATTTGAATTTTATTAGGAACCATGCACTGTAGCAACATCCTCTTTCAGTTTACAGATACCAGCTGGGTAACATAGGCGTGAAGAACTAGGATGAAACATTACACTTCACTGGAAATTCAGCACGTCTAATTAGTCACCTAAAGGACTGATTAATTAAGTTTGGGGGAAGGGGGAGGGTTGCTTCCATAATACTAAATCCTTCCTGAAAATGTACAGATATTCCAATAAGAGCAATCGGAAGGAAACCAAATTATAGAAGGCTACTACTACTATTTCTGAGCTTGCAGAAATCCTTTGCTAGATGCTACATACCACAGTCAAATACTGGAATTATAAACCTAAGAGACATTCAAACTCCAGTTTCAAATATCAGAGGATTTTCATTAAATCATATTATACTGCCTGTTAGATAAGATTTTAAAAGGGAATAATGCTACTCAATTTTCTTGAAAATATGGTAATAACTTTCAGAACTTGTACTTTTGCTAACACATCAAGTAGCTAAAAAATACCTTTGATTTTAATTACAATGAAATATTTGCAATAGATGCAGATCATACTATCTGGCAACTGTTAAAAACTTCTAATGTTTTTAATAGTCTCTTAGAACTTTAGGTTACTCACTAATGGATTACAAAATTCAGCCATGGAACCTGATAGGTTGAGAACTAGAACTAAAGTAAATGAAATTTCCATAAACTTATTTATTCTCTCCTTAAATAACAGGTAAAACCTCAAATGTGGCCTTTATTAGAATCATGATGACCACCTGTTTTTTGGTTTTGTTGTTGCTCTCCTTTCCAAGACCGGTACACTCACCAGACTTTCGGACAGCCCTGCTTTTAAAAAGCAAGACTGTCAGGCTACAACCGTGTAGTTTCCATCCCACTTTGATTTTCTAAGCATCAGCCACAAAGTCTTCCCATGATGGTACACAGTATGTTTTTCCTGTTAGTACTCTGCACCATGAGAACAGAGTTCTGCTGCCCTTCTTTCTTCCTTGCTCAGGGAAAACCTTTCTGACCGGCTTTCCAAGGAGCCATGCCTCAGCTGGGGCAGCTCATCTCATCCATATAACACATGAAAGGGCAGAACCTGGAAAATATTAGCTGCACGTTTACCTTGTATTTAATAATGTGCACTGTAGTATTCCCTAGCCGGCAGACACCGCTGTGCTTTCATCCTCTTCATACCACACAACAGACAGAAACAGGTAGTTTCTGCAAACAGGAGTCCTTGTAAACAGAACTAAGGGGCACCATCTTGGTTTGAAAACCATACGGTCAGGATCAAATGTCCATGCTTATCCTATGTTGCATAAATGTACAGAACACTTCACGAGTAATTCATGTCACCATATAAGATTTAGCATTGTCAGACATACAAATATGACTACTTGAAATATGACAGCTAGAAAAATACGTTAGTATTGACAAAACTGTTTAGGAGACATTTTTTTCCTGTAAAAGTTAGAAATAGGTATTCTTCAAAATGTTGCAAGCACTTACATTTCTGGTACTATAGTTTTATAAGGGCATTACATACTGTGTCCTCCAGTACTTCTGCTTTAGCTAACATTTAAATACATCAAATTAAAAGCATCAAAAGCCTGGACGGAGAGAGGCACAGCTTTCAACTACTGTCCTCACACATCAGTTATCAAACTTGGCTGGGGCATTTTTCCTTCAAAATATGTTTCAGCTTTGCATCAAAGATGTTTTCCAAAGGAAAAAACCCATTAACAAACAACAGCTTTTCTCTCTGTCCCTCAACACCTTCCATGGGGAAATATTTGAACATTTTTTCAGCAGGGAAATTTTTACAAAACAGTACCTTCCGGGCTGCTTTGATTTGATCAATATTCTACTTGCTTTTCTGTCTTCTGCTGCAGCTATTCCACTTGCCATAAACCACTAAATAATCTTCCAGCCATAAGCTGAAACCTCAGAGAAGAATAATCGCTACCATAAATTCTCTGTTTTCTTCCTTTTTTTTCTCTCAAAACCAAAAAATATTTAGAGTTTTTACCAGTTCAAGGCAACAAAAATGCTGGAGCCACTTCCAACTTCCAACTCAAATACCATCCAACAACTTCCCAAGTAAGTAACCACCCACAGGCCAACAGGCCATATACAGATACCTAGGGAAAGGAGCAGAAGAACGTAACTCCAAGTAGACCAAATCTGATCAGATGAAACCAAAGATGTAAGCAACCCACCATCCCGCACCCTGAAAATGGACAGTAAAAGGAAGCAAGTTAAGAGAGGTCATGAATATCTGAATCGTATACATACCCAAGAGGAATACAAGCAAGCAAACCCCAGTTACCAGCAGAGGACTTTGGGTAGCTCTCCAGCAAATTCACCGGATCTCAGCAAGTGCCCAAATGAAAGTATTTTTTCCAACCATTTTGAGATTAACAGACCCTTAAAAATTTCTCAGTAGAAGCACTGTAAATTCAAGCTCATTGACAATAAACTTGCTTTTCTCAGTCAGGCTTTAGAAGTAGCTCATGGACCTCCAAGCCTGAGCAAACCATATAATGAAAAACAATGCTAGCAAATTAGGAGGCCTTTTTCTTTCAAGCCCTGTCACATGCCTTCTGTTTTTTATTAATACTAAGCACACTATAGTTATGCTACTAATAAAATCAAATATAATGATACTATGCATCCAAATTCTTTATCCAAGAGCTACCTAAAATAGAATAAAAACTTCAGTCGCCTCACTCTGAAGCCAGGAAATCATCGTGATTATTTGCTTGGTAGGATTAGAATTTAAAAAAAAAAAAAAACAAAAAAACAAAAAAACAAAAACACCAAAACAAAAACAAACCCCAAAACACTCTAATACTGAAAACTCAACAAACCCCCTATTTTCTTACAGGGTTGTTTCAGACATAGTACTCCTTCAGTTCAAAATAAACAGGGAAGATAAGCCAGCAAGCAAGTTCCAAACATCCATTGCTTCTACCTTGTACATGATTTTTTTTGCACTGCTGTTTTCCATTTTAAGAAGTGAAAAGGCATCCTCCGGGGATTGCTCTGTGCCCAAGTAAAAGATGCAATTAAAAATCAGTCTTGTAAAACGTTATTGTTTCTCACAGACAGGTAGAATAGCACTTGCAGTCTTGTGCAACCTGAATGTGAATGAGCTCCTTACTGTATCCCATAGTATTTGGCCCTGTTCATCGGAACTGCAGGTCTCTTTGTGCTCAAAAGGTAAAACAAGGATAGTGAAGCTGATAACAAAGAAAATCAGGGCCTGGACTGGCAGGCCAATAACAAATATTGCCTAGCCAATAACAAATAACATCTATCTGGACATATACTTCTAGTGTATTTCTGATTTTAAGAAATTTTCATGAAACATACGTAGAGGTTATATTTTTAAACAAAACCAGTTCCCTTAATCTGCTAAATCAAGTACCTAAGCACTGCAAACAACCATTAAAATGTATTTTTATTTAAAAGACTTACATGTACATGGTGTGTGGCATTAGTAGGGGAAAAAAAAAAAAACCAACAAAACCAAAACAGGCATGCAATGTACACTATTCACTACTCCACCATCAGCAACTGATGCTTAAGGGAAGAGTAAATGAGGAAGGGAACCACAGCAATATTTCCTCAACAGCAAAGGGACTTCCCAAGCCAAAGCCTGTCTCTATACCTTTGCTCTGACAGCACTTCGGGGGGCTTTTGCCAAAAACTCATTAAACGATTTCACAGCCTGTTTGTGTAAAAATTTCTAAGTTTTAAATTTTTTTTCAAAGCTTTGAGGCTGAAAAATTATGTTTGATATTCTGATTCCTTGCACCATGAGAAAAAGAATAAATAATCTGTGGTGTTCTTTTCCACACTGTTTCAAGGTTAGATAAAACTCTGGGTTATTGCTCAGATATGGTTATTGTAAGCTTGAAATGTGTCAGGGAACTTCATCTCCTCATATGTAGAAGTTCCCACACTCTTGATTGCTGGCCTTTTTATTCTTCTCTAATTTTCCTCTTTCACTTTTGAGAAAGAAGTCCAGACCAGCATGAAAACTTCAACACGTGAACACACCATGAATTTATGCAAGTATATATGCAACACCACGATGACATTTTCTGGTTTGTTCATTATTCTTGCTTACTAGTGCCCAGTTTTGACTGTTGCTGAGTTTGAGGAGATGTTTTCAAGGAGCTATGTATAGCATTGCTCCAAGACCTGCTGTCTAAATGCTAATAGCCAATTTCAGGACCATCAATGCAATATGTATCCTGTAGGCTGTTTCCAAATACAAATTACTTATGTTATTTGAATACGAAGTTTCATCTGCTATTTTACTAAAAAATTGCTCTATGGTGTGAAGTTTTTCTAAAACTTTTTACAACAAGAGTTAGTTCTCCTTGCCCTTAATCATTCGATTTCATCAGCCAAGTTGGCCATTCCTGTGTTAACCACATTTAAAGTACTCATTTTAATAATTTGCTGAACCTAGTGAAAAAACCATTAAGGCTTGAAGACAACAAAGAACTAGTGAACTCAACATTTTGATAGTAAATATATGGGAGAATGATTTGTCTTCTACATGGAGAGCCTCTGATTTCTGCTGATCAAACTGTAGAGTAGGAAAACTACTTTAGACATTTTGTTAGGACTACAGTGCTTTTGTAACTAAGTAAAACAGAAGAAAACTGATAAAAACATTTTCAAACCATTTGTTTGGATTTAAAATAAATAAGTATTTAATCCTGCATAAGTAAATATGAAGAAGGTAAGTAAAAATAATGTTTTTATTTGTAACGTTCATGAAGTTATATTAAATCAACAGAATATTGTACCTTGCTTTTACTGTAGGATCATGTATACATACTTAAAAAATGAATGAACAAATTATGTGCTTTATGGATTAAGAAGGATATTAAAGAATTGGCTCTTTGACACTTTTCCTACGAGGTACACAGAAACTTGGCCTTTATCTTGTTTCTGTCATGATAGGGTAGCACATATGAGAGAATGTGGTGGTTAGAATTGACTTGATTTTAGTACTAGAGACAGATCTCGTTCTATGCACAAGTACTGTACATACAATAACTGTGTGTGACTATTTTAAAGGGGTGAACCAACTACGCACCAAAGAAGGAAACAAAATTTAATGGTTTCATCTTAATTCAGGAATTAAATTCAGAAGCTACATCACTCGCCACCCATTTTTCCAGGTCATGTTTCTAAATGAAGTCCTAGATGGCATAAAAAAACCTGTAAAGTTAAACATGCAGTCCACTTATGCGTAAGTTACAACATACAGTAAAGTCAGCTGTAAGCATGAAGAGACAGTGTGGTCTCACTCTAAATGCAGTTCTAGGAGGACTATGTAACAGAGCAGAAAAAGTTATTTATGCACACAGTAAATGATCGTCAGCTTGCAGAAAGGCTCCCATTGATTTTGCCATTTGATCTTCCACAAATAATTCTAGAGAAAGCCCCAAGTTAATCCATCAAGCAAATGCCAGGGAAGGATCAAGCTAAAACACTGCCCGGTATTCTTGGTAAACACAGGAATGCCACTGCTGCTCAGATCACAGTATGCAATCGCACTGGGAAATGTGAAAACTCTCAGTAATAATGTCTTACTACAATTAAGTTTAAAAGCCAGAAACCAGCGCATTTTGGCCAGATAAAGGTGTGTGGTTACAGTCCAGATCTGCAAACGTATCTAAGCACTTCACTGTCATTTAACACTCTCAACATGAGATTGGCTTCGGAACGCTTTTGTTGGAATGAGGGTCTCGGTGCTTCCAGCTTCCGATACCTACTGCTGGCCCACAGCTCCTACACAGCTGGGCAATTTCATTCTACTTAGCAAAGAAACTACAGCTAATTAAAAGCAATGTAGTCTTTTGGAAGGCAAAGAAAGGAGGGTATTAAACCTTTCCATCACTTCAAAATGCTCAGATTCAGTCTCTGTTAACAATTTTGGAATAAACTAAGCCACACTGACTGCAAAATGCAGGCTTTAAAAATATTTGAAATACACTGAAATCATGGATATATTTAAATGTCACTTTCTTCTTTCTTCGAACAGTTCTATAGATATTTTGAAACCTGCAAAGGAAAAGAAACATGCTATAAACTGCAATAGCTCCAGCCTTTGAAGTACATGTGGGACACAACTCCGGCTGAGAGAAATGTTCCTGGTAAAGACAGTGTACATTTAACTACAGTCAGGCTGCAATACAGCCCTTCTTCAGACGAGCAACTGGTTTTTTCCCTACCACCAATCATTCCCAGCTGGGGGGATTTTGCAAGCGATCTCCTGCAGATACCCAAGTCAAAACAAAAGACATGGACGTTCATTGGTACTGATGGCTTTCAGTAGAAGTGAGACAACCTGGATTAGGATTAACTTAATTCATTTCACTAAGAAAAAAAAAAAAAAAAAAGGGAAAAAAAGAGAAAAAAGAAAAAAAGTTTTGCAGGTCCTCTCCTTCCCCAACTGTATTAATCTTAGGTGAATGCCACAGGTAATTAGCCCTGACTTGTGCTTCCAGCACTATCCTTGCCCAGAGAAGTCAGAGACTTTATTAAGGAAATCACATAACTGCTGTCAACCACTTCATTTTATTGAGCTTTACTCCCATTTTTTTCTCCTGGAAAACAAATATATCAGTGCATTCAGACTCCTCCAAATCCCCACACTGCTGCATTGCCAGTCACCAGAAAAAGAAGGTTCCTCAAAACTGCTGCTGTCGTCCCACCCAAGCCAGGCAATAGGTGACGCTGCGGGGGGGGTAAAAGGACCTAGCTCTTATTCAAATACTCTGTCATTTGGAGAGGTATATATGGGAAAGATGTCAGAATCCAGACATTTCACAAGGACTATATTGAAAATATTTGTAATTGCTGACTCACAGCTTTGCAGTATGGTATCAATGAAGAATACTACTACATTGCGTGTTCAAGAGAATGATAAACTGTAAACTCCTGATAACAAAGAAACAGTTACACTGTTCTTGTCCTTTTTTTTTTTTCCCCCAAAAATAGATAATCCCAACAATAAAAAAAAAAATTTGAGTTCTTGTTTTATAAGTACAGGAAACGTTTTTGAAAGGAAGAAGCTCATTAATGTACTGATGCTAATCCTAAATATTTCAAGATTCAAAAGAAATGTTGGAATCAATTAAACTGTTTTCCATCTCGGAAACTCTTATTTTCATGCAAAAGACAACATCTTCACAAAACAAAGGCTTCTAGGGTATTTGAGACTCCACTCATAAAACAGGGAATAACATAAGTTGCTTCAGATAAAAACAATCTGAAAGCGTATGCTTTGTAAACCACAAAAACCTCAAGAATGATTGGGGTTTTTTGATTTTTTCCACATTACATAATATGGAACTAAAATGATGTCTTCAACAATGTGAAAAGTAGGAGGGGAAAAAAGACGTACCTTGAACAAGATCTGATTTTGACTTTGCAATCACATTTATTCTCTACAGAGAGAAAGAAATGCATACTTTTTTTACGAGAAAGTAAATTTTTGTTGGAGATGAAACAACACAGAAGAGCAGCAAACACTTAACCAGGAAATGTCTCAAAAGCTTTTTCAGTTTCACACTGATACAGTACCCTTTTTATCTGAACATCTTGTCTGTACATTTTACAAATTTCCTAGCTGTTCTAATTCTCCCAGACCGATAGCTCCCAGCAGAGCCAGGTAGCAGCGGGGCCTCATTGTGCTGGCCACAATACAAAGCACAATGGCAGATATTTTATCTGCCCCAAATTGCTTATAATCCAGTGGCCGTGACACACGGCTGACTGGTGATAGCGCAATCACAGCTGTGAAACAGGCCCTTCTCCAGTAACGTTCCAACTATTTCACACAAAGGGTTAAAGTCGTATTTGTCAGTCTCGTGCAGAAAGGTTTCATTCTGAAGACAATCGAGGATTTGAAATCTCTCCGGCCACCGACTACTTGGAAAACCAACATGTTATCCAGGCTCCAGCCTCTACTTTAACCGGCGCAGTGTACGTGGAGCCAGCCTCGAAAAGGGCAGAGTGCTTTTAGACACAGCTATTTCATTTGGTAAAAGCAGCTGAGGCTTTTCATTCCCTGTGCAGTATTTCTGCTCCAAAATTGCAAGTGATCATAATTTCACGAGAAGCAGATTAGAAAGGGGAAAAAAAACCAAACCCAAACCCCAGGTTGGCTACTTGCTTTACGCAGAAAATTGTAATCTTGCTACAGAAGTTGCTTGCCAAATACCCAAATTTATTGCATCACTCAATAAATGCACTGGTTTAGTCTCCCCCTTCCATTTCAAAAATGGGATCAGAATTTTTGCACACTTGCTCATCTGCAAGGCTAGGACCTCCAGATAATCTTTAGTTTGAATGATTTGTGAACTGCAGTCTCTGATACACCACTGCTTAACCACAGGGTTGCCAGTTTTGTCTTGCAGGCATAACTGAAAATGGATTTTAAATGACACTGATACAGAAACAGTACTTCTTCCATCCTTACCTTGCATCCAGAGAAGGTTTTTGCCCCTTCAAAGTTAATTCGGCATTCAGCCAAAAAGTGTAAATTGCACTGCCTAGCGAGGAGAAAGCAACTCCTAAAACTGAGTTGCTCTAGAGGAAACTTCTGCTCTGCTGATGGTGGGTCCCTTTCAGAAGGTTTGTCTCCCATCACTCAACCCTGCCCTTCAGCAGCTGGAGATGGTGTTCGGTCAAGTCTCTCCAAGCAGTAATAAAAAGATTTAAAAGTTATCATAGAAAAACCTGACACATGAATAATGGGTTGCTGCTTAACACCTGCTTACTTATTACATTGAGTCTATATCTTTTCTACAGGCATTTTTAATTTATCTCTAAGAGGATTCGTGGGATGGATACACTATCTGAAAAACAGATGACGAGGTCCATGCAACCCAATTGTAAAAGCTGAAATGAAACACCTTAACACACACACTGGAAGTGCTGGAAAGGTCTCAGAAGAGCAGTGGACGGGTCAAGTGCTACCCCTCTCTCCCACATGCATTTGCAAGGAGAGGTAATGGAAGACCAACAGCAAGTGTACTGATACTGTGCAGATTAGAAACCCACAGATGGACAGCTCTGGGAGAGAACGGTACAGACATGCCACAAAGAAGCACCAGGTCCAGAATTTTTTATTTCTTGCAGTAAGTTTCACCAGTGAGAATGGAAGTCTCCAGAGTACAGCTTTGCCAAATGCACCTTGTTGAGAATGAAGCGAGCTTCACTCTCTCTTCATCGTTAACTTTCAACTGCCACACTTTGAAGGCAGAATTCACTGAACTTTTGACCGTTTTTAAAAGAAATACCCCTTAAAACATTACCCTTTGACTAGTGTTATTATTTCTATCTGCCTCAGCAAACACAAAAAGAGCAGCTCAGATGTTATGTTATTAGAGACGGGACTGCGTAGGATGAATGAGGAAAATACTAGGACATCCTATTAAACCTAAACTCCACGCACAGTGCAGCATCGACCCAGAACTGGGGCACCACTGTGGGAGCTGGCGCTCTCTAGGGAAGCCACTGCTCTTTTGAACTCAAGCTCGGAAACAAGCGTCTAAGGTGAATTGAAAGCCTAAGGATTTGCACAGATCTACTAATACATGTATACACTACGCTATATAGGATGCATCCCGAAGGAGAGGCAGCTTTATATAACTATTGTTAAAGAAAAAGCAGCACTGAAGAGGTTGGGGGAGGGGAGAGGAGGAAAGCATGGAAGGAAAAGAAAACCGAAAAGGAGAGACCCAGGAGATGAATTGGTAGAGAAGAGAGTGGTTTCATTTTCACTTGGCTCCCCAGACCTTGGTAAGGCCTGTAGCTCAGCTTGCTATATTTCAAAATGGATGTCTTCCTGTAGGTTTATTCGGTGATTTGAACTGGAAAACATTATCTTGTTGGGGGAAGAGAAAGGGAGAGGGCAGAACATCCTCCTGCTCCACGAAGACTGAAACTATATTTCAGATTCAACTAAGTCTGCACCAGAATAAAAGACACCCCATTTTGAATCTGAACTTGGAGTTAAATACACTTACATAATTTCAGCATTAGTGGTTGGACATGAAAAAAGAGTCCTTTATTTCCTGGTTTATTAGCAACTCCAGTCTCTGAAAGCTAACTTGATTTCCCAGACACAGTTGGCTTGAAGGTTAGATTTTCAGTTTGTGATACCATTATTCTCCTTCCCACCACCCACGCCACGTCTTTACATCAGAAACAAGCCACCAACTGTTTATAAATTACCAATAAACTACAAACTCACACAGATTTTTAATTCCAGAAAAAAACAGAACAGAGTTTCTGACACAAAATAGCCTCCATTATTTGGCTGCGCCGTCTTTATGCCAGCTGAACAAGAGAAAATTGGGGTCAAATTAAGAGGTGCTCTCAGCTACTTGATACCACTTCAAAGGTAAAGCATGGCTGGAACAGACAACTGCCTATTAAGTCTATGAAAAGGATGGATGTATTCTGAGGGGGAGAGGAGGGGTTACTATTCAACAGTATTAAATCCGAGTGGTCTGCCAGGAGCTTTCACAGGGAGAGCGCTGAGCAGCAAAAGCTGTCCAAAATGGATACAAATACGTTGTCAAGCCGCTGCGACAGATCCATTATGGGTGAGCAGCTTAGCAAAATGAACTTGATCTCAACTGTCTCGCAATATAAATGCCACAGGCTCAGAAGGACTTGAGCTTCCAGTTCCCCCATGCCTTCCTCTGAGGTTAGCAAGAGAGAGCTGGCATCAAAGAGAAGCAGCGGGTCAAGGAAAGCCTTATCCACAGGAACTACCACCCTGGGAAAGACCCTCCTGTCACCTGCCAAATCTGCCGTGCTGTGAAACTACACATTTTCAAACACGTAAGCTCTCACAGTTGCTCTCTCTCCTTGTCCGGCTGCAGTAAGGAAATTTCAACAAACAATACATCTGTTTGCATATGCTGATTTCTCAAGTTAGACCAAAACGTCATAGCAAGCGACAATTTCTTCCTACCGTGAACTAATGAAAGAGCACAAAAAGGATAATGACCTAGTGTCGACAGCAACTTGCAACCGGTTAAATGACATTTCCCCAGAGGTATTAGCAGTAATACTTCCAAACTCAGTCTATGAGGTATACATGTGACATATATGGGTAAGTGAAAGCTAGAGCTTTTAAAAGGTATCAGATTTTCAAACACAAAATATATAACACCAAATTAAGTTTTATGATAACAGTTAAGGCCACGTTACAATTTTTGCTCGCACTTACATGATTGTTCAGCAAAAAGCATTTCAGCACAGGCCTAAGTCTCATTAAGGTCACAAGAATGTGAGCCTGGTGATTTGCTAAGCTATGGCATCAGCGAGCAACTCGCCAGCCAAACTCAAAGCATCTTCAGAATAACCACAGTAGCAAGTCAGCAGGGTGAGGACTGAGAAAAGATGAAGTATGTTATCTCCACTTTTCAGGAGGATTTCTCTTGCATTGTGATGAATTTATTAGGAAATAGTCATTTACAAGATTTCCTATTATTTCTTTCCTTTAAAATAACAAGCTTTGCCACTCTCTTCAGGTCCATCCACTCCAAAAGAACTGCTAGAGCAGACACCAAAGTTTCATAGAGGATCTTTTGCTAATTCAGCATAGTACAAGCATTGCCACATGTTGTAGATCTGAGTGCAGGGACATGTGGAAAAGCGTATCAGAACAAAGTCTCAGCCAAATATGCCCTCCTAGCCAACATGAGGAGAGACTGAAGTGCAGTAGGTCCCCTCACTGTGGAAGATACAGACTACTCCACTTGTTTATTAAAAGCCAACCCTAGCCTTGCTCCAAATTGCATGTTTGATGCCACGAAATAGGAAGAATAGCAAGGATTCCCACCTGGCTGATGATCAGCTAGCTCTATATGTTGCTCCACAGGACCATGTACCACTGGGAAAACACACAAATGAGAAGTTTCATGCACGAACCTGATCACGCAAGAATCTCTTATCTCTTTCCTCTCTCTTTCTTCTCTTCGTCCTCCCTCTTTTCCAATGCTACCGCACAAAAGCAATCCACTTAACAGGTGAAGTCTTACTGCAGAAACACTGGTTTTCAACTCCATTCAATAAACAGACTGACAGCTATGGCTGCTAACCTTAGCCAAGGTCCAACGGTGAGTTTTCTGCCATTGCAGCTCAGCCAACACTGCGTGGCTTAGTCATGGCGTGAGGATTCCTCCATCACATCCAAGAGTTGGTCAACGCTCGTCATGCAAACCAAATACTTTCTTGCGTACTTGCCTAAAGGACTCTAAAGTCACCTGAGTAGTTCAGCAACCGCTTTTACTCCCCACCTACCCTTTTTTTTTTTTTTTTTTTAAGTATACAGTCTAGCATTTACTACAATACTGCTTTTTAACACCTATGTACCATGATATTTGCAGGAGTGAGTATACTAGTGCCAATTTTAGCTTTGGAGGGGTTTTGAGATGGAGAAGAAGGGCATTTGCTTTTCTTAAACTGGCCAAGTCCTCCCTGGCCAGGTTTTTTTTGGTTTAGCTGTTGTTTGGGGGTTCTGGTTTTTTGTTGTTTTGGTTTTTTTTTTTAATTTGAAGTGCACATCTGCACTAAATATCT
>JAOBAS010000045.1:16270716-16282944 GCA_025311575.1 Elanoides forficatus
CCAAAACCAACCATCTACCCAAACCTAAGGGATCAGCTAGTTAGATTATTTAAGCAGTGGCCACTCATTGTGCAGAACACACAAATGAGTTTGTAGTTTCAAAATATGAATATATGTCCACAAAGAAATGAAATCACACAGCCAGACTAATTTCTTGAGGCACTCTTGCAACTTATCAGATAACAATAATTCACCACTGAAGATTTAAACCTCAACTTCTTTAACTTAATAAGCACGTGATCTCCATTGCTTTGTATGTTGTGTAGGAATTCACATTTGCATAAAGGACAGAAAGGAAAAAAACCCAAACCCTCTATCAAACCATTGCAGTAATGTTGTAAAAGCATTTTACAGTGGAGTCAGTGAAGACTACTAGAGCATCTGTCCCTATATTACTAAGAAAATACTCACTGTCATCTTCTTTTTTCCTATTTTTTTTTTTAACAAAAAGCAAACAAAAGCAGCCTTACCAAGCAACAGTTGAATTTCATGGTTTGCATTTGGAAATACTTTATCCCTAAACTTCGAAAAGACTGCAGTGATTTAGAATGGTGTTACAAGCAGCTGGACCTTGTTAATTCACTAACATGACTCTGAGAAACATTGCGAGTTAACACATTTGGATAAATAAGCAAACAAGGCAGAAGCGGGGGAAGGAAAACAGCTCTGAAATACAGCTCTGCATCGCCATTACCAAAGGCTGAAACTAAGATACAGTTGCTAAAAGGCATCAACACCACAATACTTTACGTGCATTCAAAACATTTCACTACAGTGACTCATACTATATTAATTCACATTTTCCAGTATCATCAGTGAACTCAAGTAAACTGCAATGATTGTGCAGACACATTTCTGACATAGCAAAGTGAAAGCTAGCAATGTGAAAAGCAGTAACTTCTTAAAAGGCTGACAGCCGCAAACGACTCATGTCAGGTAACGGTATGCTGGAAACGGTGATGCGGCAGCTGTATCATGCCAGACCATTTGTGTAATCAGAGGCATGTCGAAACTCATAGGAGCCTTGCATCTATCAGGCTCCCGCGAATCACTGAAAAAAAAAACGAATGAAGATTAAACGCACTGCACAGCATTACAAAATGAGACGGGAGCTAACGACATGTCAGGAAGAGCGTTAAAATGGAGCATTTAAAAATTCACATGTGGATTGAAAACAAATACAAAAATGTCTCGAGCACATCCAGGTCAGAGAGCCTGTACCGCCGAGCTGTACCCTCACAGAGCCCCACTCCCACCGGAGGCCTGCAGGCTCCCCTTCAAAAACGTTTCTTAGACATTTATATAGTTGTTTCTCAACTCTATTTACAAGTCAGTGGGAGTTCTAGATACTCAAAAAAGCCTACCAAAAATATTGAAGCACCTACATTTCAGTTTATATATACATTTAAATGTACATTTACGTTCCAAACTTCTGTCAATTATTAAAAGTTTGAGTCAAACTGTACCACTATACATGTTGTAGATCTCCACGCATTAGGAGGTTATTACTTCTTTGGTTTTTTCCCCACTTATTTCGTTAATATTCTTATCCCTTTTTTTTTTTTTTTTTTTTTAAGTAAAAACTTATTTTACTTCAAGTAACAGAATTAAGTATGTAAAAAAACCCCCACCAAAACCCTAAATGACTTGGGGTAACAGCAACAAAATATTTCAGCTTCTTAATTTTCTTCCCCATAAGCTCATTCATCATTTCAGAATTATAAAATTTTAAAGGGTTAACATAGGCCCAAAATATTGACGATTTTTAAGAGATCTTCATTAGCTTTCAAAACACTTTGACCATCTGTAGTGTCCCTACTTGTCAGATTTCAAAATCCAAGATCACAGCTGTGTATGGAGGCTCTTTAGCCTTCCAAAATGGACATACGAAGGAAGTCACAGAAATAATACTTTAAATAAAGGCAAAGAGCTCAGAATTGTCATACCTACTGAACAACTTCATTTACAACCACTGACTAAATCCATTATAGATGCTGACAGCTTTAGATCTATGTATTACGTTTTGGGGAATAAATGCCACTACATATTTAGCCTTTATAGAGCAAAGCTTTTATTTTGTGTATAAATCTGCGTTTAATGAGCCTTGAAAGAGATGATTGCTAAATAACAGCCTGCTGCATTCAAGCTCAACTGCCTCCAATTATATTGTTTATAATTATATAATTGTACAATATAATGTGTGTCCAACAATCCCTGTGTTTTATTACTGCACAGCACTATGACACCAGCGTAAATCACCTTTTCACTTTCACAGTCAGCCTCTTTCATTTTGCTTACTCAGCCAACTCAAATGCGCACGGAACTGCACTTTTGACTGCTGAATGCATCAAACCAGCTTACCAGCCTCAGCAGAAATAAGAAAGTAATGGAAGTGGTCAACTTGCAAAGATGAAAGGAGAAAGAAAGGTACTGTCCACACAAGAAAGTGAGGGAGGAAAAAAAAAAAAAAAAACAAACTGGTTCAAAATCATACACGATGTTTGTGAATTCTGTTTCTTAGGGTGTTTCTTGTTGGCAGATGCTTCTGAATATACTGCCTAAGCAAAATTCTCATGAGAACTAGTGCAAAACAGCTAACATCGGCAGGTAACGTTCTTTGCATTGTTCTTACTCCTATGTGGATATTGCAGCATTTGCTGTAATGGCACTAAAATTAGCAAGAATCTTATCAGCAAACACGCCATTATCCTGTTCAACACCTACACAGCCTCTCTTCTTCCTCCACCTCCAAACAACAACATTTCTTCTCCCTGTTCCATTATTTGAAAACTAACCCAACTTTTAATCAGCAATGTAGTACAGCGGCACTCAGCATGTACTCATAACAATTCCTGCCACAGAAATTTAAGCCCCAAAGTCATCCATAAAACTCCTTTTTGACTTAATAGGGACAGCGTTTCGTTGTTTTGACTTGACTTGTTGGGCACACCTTCCGAAGTAATAAAATTCTTGGTTTTAAATGTGACAAAGCCCTCCGCCTCCCTCCTCCCTTCCCTTCAAGCACACTCTCCGCGCACAATTTTCTTCTTTTCTCTTCAGCCCCGAAGCCCTCACACCCACAAGACCTGGCCTTTTAATGAGCGAGGCTCTGGGACTGCAACCCCCCGTCAGAAGGGCTCCCATCCGTCTCCCCAGCAGTGGAGGGCAGCTCACAATTGCCTGCTACGCTCACCCCTCTATTCTTTTTGCTCTTGGCTGCCTGTAAAGCACTGACTTTGAGTTGGGCCGTGCCGACTTTTAAAGCCTGCAGCTTAGCCTTACTCCAAATCAATACACTGAATTTTGACAACTGGAAACAATGACTCTTTTAAGGGTTTTGGTGTCATTAGGTGGCTAGTAGGTGAGCCCTTCAAAGAGGACTTTGGGTGTAGGGCTTCACAGCCTCTGAACTACCCAAGCCCATCCTCCTCCCTCATCAGCATTTGCATACATTTCAAACTCCTGCACTCGGAGGCATGTGTACAGCTGAAATCTACTGCTATCATCGTTTTAACAACTTGGACAATTTCCCTAATTGGGAGAAGTTGGTTTAAAACTATGATGAATTTTTTCAATGTTACCACTAAAATTACTGCAAACACCTTTTCAGGTCAATTAACTTCGCTATTGCACATCAGTTCCTAAACAGTCCCTTAACTAGAGTCAATGACTGTAGAAAAGCAAGGCAGCTGAACTTCTCTTAGGTTTAGATATTGTTTTGGAACTGAAGACTAAATTAGAAGTTAACATGTAACTATACTTATGAAATTATTATTTTAAAATAATAGCTGTATCACTTTCTTTGATCTTGAGGAAATGTTTCCCCATTATTTATCAAACAACCTACTTTATATGCCATCTCTTACAAAAACTCTTCAAAATATGACCTCAATACAAACATTTGTATTGTGTTGAATAGAAAAGCATCAGGTAGTGGAAAACACGATCACTGTCTCAGTTTTGACAAACTGGTTGTCACAGCAAGGAATACCACACAAACAACAAACACACAGCTATTAACTTGTATTTACATTTAGCAAATCATTTCCTATAGCCAGGCAAACTTGTTAAAAATCCAAGCACAAGCCAATTAAAGGAAACATCCGAGGGCAGGAGGGAAAAGGTGCAGCGAAGAGGCAGCCCACACAGAGCGTCACACAACCATGAGTCCTCTCGGTCACTTCAAAGCAGCCTGGGGCTGACTGGGGGACCGCAGGGAAAAGCAACGCGCTGCCGGCGCAGGACGTGGCACCGTTTCCATTCTCGGCACAGAGACCTCCCACAGCTTCTAGATCCCCAGATGTACTCGGAGGTACTGACCCAATTTCCAACTGCTGTCCTTTCCTCGCTAAAATAACCGGCAGAGTTCCCCACGGCATCCTCCCCAGGTTCTCGGCCTCTTCCAAGATCAAGTGTCTGTGCACCTTGCCTCCAACACTGGTGTTCATTGCAGCAACAGGAACAATACTTTTGATGGAAGAGATGCTTTCTGCTAAACTGTGAGAGTATCTATACCTCAAATTGCTAAAGTTGTTAAGATATTTCTAAAATTCAGAGCCCTATGATTTGCCTTCTTGTTTCCAAGTCTCGGGGGTTTGCTTTCCCATGTTTACAAGCTTTCCTCAGCAAAAATAAGGGCTACATCTTTTGGCTTTTTCAAATAAGTGCCAAGGTTTCAAGTGTTCTCCTCATCCTTTTTCCATTTCACTGCAGGCAAAGGAGGGGGGAGCATAGCGAGATCCACAGTAAAGAGAAATGGCCATTCCGGGTTCAAGTACCTTGGGCCTAATACCTGGGAGCAGCTCCATAGGACCCCACTGTTCATAAGCAGCTGCCTGACATGTGAAGTGATGACACCCTGGGTGTTTCAGCATTTCAAATAAATGGGCATGTAAACTGTTCTCACCTGGCTTGTTTTCAAGCAGAAAATTAAGTACCAGCAACAGCAAGAGGAAGCACTTGTTGGTTGGCAGTGGAAACACAGGGCAAGGGCAAGGGCAAAGGCAAATTTAAAACTGGCAGGGGAGGCAAAACAGACCATGTAAAACTTGTTACCAGCTGAGGAAACAATAAATATTAAAAAAAAAAAAAAAGAAAGAAAAAAATCAAAGCGGCTTATATCTTACATTTTGCATCAGTTTTCTTTCACACATGTACTACATTACCTTTGAAAGGCTTTTCAGTAGATCTATCTACTGCACTTGGTTCTGCTTCACACTTCTGTACAGTCAGAACTGTCACGGTGGTTTGGGTTTTGTTCATGTGCTTTAAGGGTTGTTTTCCTGACTGCTATACTTGACCTCTTCTCTAGAAGTTACTGAATTTGTGTTGCTTTGCACCTTCAGAATATCTACGTAATACAAGAAATTGTCTACTATAGAGGAACTGCTTCAGAAAATAATTTTTTCTTTATTTGGTGGGGGGTTTTGGGGGGTTGTCTGGGTTTTTTTAACCCCTCTCTGGAGAAGTGGTATCATTAACTGAAGTAGTCATGGCTTTAAAAAAACAAAACAAACAAGTGTTTGTAAGCAAGAATGATTAAACAATAGCATATGTTTCAATCCAAATGGAAAAAAACCCAGAAGGTAGAAACAAAAGACAGACACACAAGTATGTCAAATTTAAGAGGAAAGAATGTCTTGTCCTAACCATTGATAAAGGCCACTTTCCACCACTCAGAGGTACAAATTGACAGGAGATAATTAAGCAGCAGAGAAAGAATATGCATTAGATACCAGAATTTTTGCCAAGAAACAGACATCCTGCTACTCTGTAGATGCTAGATGTACCAAACACTTCAAACTGATCTTAGCTTACTACACACACAGGGATGAACTGTAATTTCTACAGTCACTGCTACTGAGTGCAGCAATTTTCCAGCTGGCTCTTCCAGTTACTCCAGGAAAAAAAAAAAAGTCTTCCTTTGCTATTTGCAAAAGTCCAGGAAAATGTACATGTCAGGCGTGCCAAATTGTATGCACTTTAAGCCCTGATTTTGCAAAAGGTTAAATGAAGTCTGAGCAATAAAAGCCTCGCATAATTTACTATTTTTCCTAGAATATGGGGAAGTCGCACAAACCAGTATCTAATTTCTTAAAAGAGTTAAAGCTTCCAAAAAGAGTAATTTGCTCAGAGTAATATGAACTATTCGGCATGCAGTGTTGATTCAGTTTTCCTCTTAAGATTGATTTACATTTACATTATATTTGTTGTTTTATACACAGTTGGGTATGGTCGCACACCCAACAGTATTGCTGAGAAACAGCTGTTACTTTGACTTCCAGCTCAAACAATCTCTGAAAAAATGCTCACCTGTTACCAAATTTTACATACATGAGCTTCCTTCACAAAGTTGAAGTATTATAAGAGGGTAAAATAATCATGCTTCAACAGCTTTATCACAAAAATCTATCTCTAAGAAAAAACCCATGCATGTCAGTGCATGTGAATGTAAAGTTTTCAATTCTCCTTTCCTCAAACAGTCTTGCATCAAATCTTTGCACAATAGGTTGTTTTAATTTATTTTTTACACAAAAAGATTTCAAATGCATTTTTCCATCCTTATCCCTCAGACAACCCAGCACAACTGAAGGAAAAATGTGTTCTTTTTTCTTCCCCCATTATTTAATGGATATGCATTGATTGAAACAGTGGTGCATGTAGAACTCTTTATTTACAGGTCCACCAAGTACGGAATGTCTTAATTTGATTTTGTCAAGAGCATGTAGATGCCACTATGTATTTGAATTCATAATAGAATATGAAAAAAATAAATTAAGGAAAAAAAAAATCAATGAGATCCATTTTAACAGAACATGCTAAAGCATTTCTTCAAAGAAATGGAAACGAATAAAGAAAAGCTAAAGGCTGAAGAGGAGTCATTCCTCCAATATTAGATTTTGTTATGTACTGAGGTTCATGTCCTTGCTGACAGCTCGCAGGTAATACATTATTGCAAGCAGCCAATATACATCCCTTGATCAAACACCACAAGTCTACATCAGGAATATAAAAGTCACATGCCCATGTCTTTTCATAAAGTACACAGATATATGTAAAAATTATGTTTGCACCTGCTGAAAATGCCCTTCCCTCCCTGCATTCTCCCCACAATCCTTTCTTTCCTTGAAAAAAAAATGGTTTCACTATGTAGTGAAAACGTTATTAGTGTAATTTTTAAGGCTGTAAGGTATCAGGCAGTCATTCATGATATCGTAGATACCGTAAGACACAGAAATACATATTTCAGCTATTGGTCACACATTTTGACTGCGTATGTCACACAAGGATGGGTTTAAACATTATAGAACATGAAAGCGAACAGAATAATGGCTTTTCCATTTCCTGTGTGGGAAAAATACATGGCGGATTCCAAAGCCTGAATTCCTGGGTGTGGTACTGATACCAGGATCAGGTGGCTTTCCACATGGGATTCATCTGCAAAAAGCCTCCAAGCTTGTCAACATCAGCATTCCAGGATCTCCATTTTCCACAGTGACATATTTTAATTCTATTACCTATTACCAAAAAAAGTGTCTCTCCTGCCTCCAAAGCACTAACAAGAGCCGTTCTTTGGCCACGCTTTCTGAGCTCTCTGCTCGTACCCTGAGCGAGAGAGGAGAATTACTTCACACGGCAATGATTGTTCATAGGACATTTTAACACTAATTTTAAGCTTCACCTATGCAATCAGGTCTTGGGTTATCTGGCAGCTATACAAGAGCCCAAAATGTCAACAGCCATATAGCTGGAGCCTGTCCCTAAAAGGGTCTTCTGCTTTTCAGAGCAAGAGCTTGCTTCTTGCGGGAACTGAGCCCCATCACTGGAACTCTCTCCCCTCATGTTAATTATTTGCCTCCTGAAGCAATTTGCCAGCTCACCAGGAGAACAGCTTCCCACAGGTAACTCCCTTCCTTACAGAAAGGAGAAAGGACAACCTAGTTCCCTTCTGTGAATTCACATCGCCTCTTTAAACTCCTCATAAATCCCCACTGGAAAGCTTCTCCGAAACATTTTCAGGACTCTAGAGTATTGTTCTCCTTTCTGAAAGTGCTGATATTATTCCTGTGTCTCCTTTCAAAGATTTTGTCACAGTTAAGACAGGCAGAGTTTCCCTTCTGGGCCTATCAATATTCCTCTGGGCTGTCAACCAGGGAAGTTTCCAGTTCTAAAAGCATAAGCTAATCTAAAAAAAGAGACATTTGCCTTAACTGCCTGTTACTTTCCAGAATTTCTTAAATTCTCATACTTATTCTTCACCAGTCTGCTAAAACCATTCCTCTGATGCTTGTTTTCATATTAACAGTACTGATTAATTTTTTAGCTCTGCCCCCTCATACCAATCTTTCCCTGCCTGAAGTCTTACGGGTCCTGGTTTGACTTTTTAGCAGGACTCCTTTATATGAAATAGGATGCCTTTTTAAAACAAACAACCAACCAAACAAAAGACAAAAAACCAAAACTACAATCCAAAACCAACCAAACCAACCCCCCAAAACCAACTGTGCTGCATCTCAGCTAACAGCTACTATGGGATCCAGCCTGGTTTTGTACAGGAACTGAGATGTCCCATGTACCCACAGTAAAACTCATTCCACAAACGGAAAAAATATCAAGAAACAGCAAAGCTAGGAAGCACGGTGCCTATGTACTGAAGTAGCTCTTGAGGAGCAAGGCTGGGTCCAAACAGGCAGCTGAGATGAATGTGGGCTGCTCAGGACCACCGCTATCTCATGCAAAGCCACCTCATTATGCTTACGCAGACTTCCAAAACCAAGTATAGTGCAGACACACCTGCCATGGATCTGCACGGAGCCGACTTGGGTACCAAGTGGATTTTATTTCCTCAGGCTTCATACTGCAAGACAGGGACTATAGCGCTTCCACCCCAGAGCTGGCCCTGGAAGCAATCTGTCCACATCCACACGTATTTGAACACGATCCGTCGCATGGGAGCCGACTTGGCACAGAGCTGGCTCCCTGTCGCCCACCGTGGGTAACAACAGTGCCAGTGGGCAGCACTGCCTCCCACCCTGCACCAAAGCTTTGTCACCCTGAAGGAACACGATCCCATGCCGTTAACAGATTAGCAAGAACAGAGATGTGCACTTATTCTCAGCCTTAACAGTGGGAGAACATCACAAAAATCACTGGAACTGAAAAAAAAGGAGACCATTTTCCCATTCCCAGACTGCAACTGCACCCACACTACTGCCTCAGATTCAAGTCCCAAATTTTCAGGAGGAAAGCAGGAAGGAAGGGAAAGGAAGCTTCTTCCTCGGTATCTGATATATACTCATAGGTATTTTCTCTACGAACATTCAGTGAAAGAAAATATGAAATACAATGGCCTGATGAGGTCATAGACTCCATTTATTTATTACAAAACAGGATAGGATTTCTGTGCCTTGAGGTGAACTACAGCATGGGAAATGGTGATCCAGGATCATGTAGCACAGTTATGGTACACTTATAAATTCTAAATAGAAATGTGTTTAGATTTTTTTTTTTAATGGCTTGGCTTAAGGGGATTCTGAATCCCCTAAAAACATGCTATTTTGCTATACTTCATGTAACAGCCCAATTAATTCTATTTTGAAACATATAAATTGATCACATTTAGATTAACACACAAATTCTAAGACAAACAAGGTTTTATGTATCTCATAAATGCTTATATATCAGGATGTTTCTTAATGGAATATTCTCATCACTCCCACACCTCCTGCTTCAAGATGATAATGATTAAGATAAGAAACTCCAACAAGATATAAAATTTGCAAACAAGACCTATAAAAAAGAAATCAGAAATTTCTTACTGTCCTTTCCAAAACAAATGCATTCTAGGAAATACAAAAGAAAGATGAAGAAAATCTAGCACTGTTACTATAAAATCTTTTATGTCGTACTAAAAATGAAGGCGCTGTAACCTGTATGCTAGCTTAACAGTCACATGAGTGTTATTCAAAAAGTAAAAGCAGGTCTTTAATTACTGAATAGATAGTATTTTTATTTTTTAAACACAAGCAACAATAATATAAACCAATTTATAGGATCAATATTGAAACTGTTAAGAGTAAGAGGTAACCCTTATCCCTATCCACAAGGCAATCTAGTCCCCCTACATCTCTCTCATCATCAAACATTATGGTTTTGATCTTTATTTGTTCTGACATTGGCCCAAAAGAGAACAACAGCTGAGAAACCAAGGGCAGCAAATTCTGCCATAAAGTAATTTCACTTTTGCTGTTGGGAGCTGAAAACATCTGAAAATACAGCTCTGTTAATGAATGAGTTTTCCAAATAACTGCTACAGAATTGCTTTATCAAGTTGATAGAAAACCACTAGACAATAATTAAGCAAGCTCAAGTGGTGTAAAGATAGTCCCAAAGCCTTAGGGAAAAGGGGAAATTTTTCCTTTTCCCTGGAATGTTGGAAGACAACTTACAAGCTGCCCTCCACAGATGCTGCTACAAGCACTGGTGTATGGAGAAAGCCACAGCACTCAGCACCATGAAGACTACAGCCTGCTCAAAGCCAAAAAGGACAGTTCCAGAGAGACTACCACAATCTACAGAGGCGCCCAGAGCTGGCCAGTTTACCCTAGCGTCCCTTTCTGGCTCCAAAGCAGCTCTGCATCGGGAAAAAAAAAAGACGCCTTAAAGCATTCTTTCTTTTCATTTCATCTCCAAAGTCTGCATTGTGCTTCTGAAAAGGCAAGAGGGAAAGAAAACATCTATCAGGATACTTCAGTACAAATTTTCCTTGAAAGAAAGCCTGCAACATCAACTGTGGAAGATCAATTCTCCGTAAAATGTTAATAATACATAATAAAGATCCTTCTACCTTAGACTTCAAGGGCAAAACTGATGCAAAGATTTTAAATATGTTATAGATGTGACATCTTTTTTAAGTGAAAGAAGACTTTAGATACAATCCAAGGATGTTCCTCTCAGCAGTTTACAAAAACAAATTCTTCATATCCAGAGGGCTCTTACTCACTTTTCTCCTAATCTGATTTATGAGGTCATTAGTAACAATGATTAGTGTTAGTAGTTATGGTGCCATAAAAATATTGTTAACTTTATTTAAAGTGAGTTCTGTCCCTTCCTCTGTCCTATCTATCCTCCAGCCACTATTTGCATTGGTTAGTATAGTAAAACAAAAGAAAAATCAGGAAGCTTTTCAAGCCTAAGGACTACAACTCTATAAATTGTACACAGTTGCACTGGCAAGTTATGAAGCCAATAAAACATCTCCTAGAACAGAAAGTTTCACAAAGAATTTTCAGGCATCAGAGACGTGTTTATGAAAGTAAGGTGAATTTTGATCCTTATTCCTTTTGAAAATTATAGGTCAAAACCTCAGTTATAACAGACTCAGTTAAAAAGGTACTATTCTTTTTGATGCAATTTTAAACAGCTACAAGATGGGGATTAGGAAGACTCTCAAAAGTTAAAAGTGTTGATTTTAATTAGCAGTTTCTAAAAACTGCGTGAACTTCACACTTGTATGTTTTTGCTAGTGACTAAATCCCAGCCCATTAGTTACCAGTAAGGTCATAACCCACCGTTGCTGCAGAGCAATGAGGGCACTACGATAACACCCGAATTTGGAACACCAAGCCACGTAACTGCTTTCTGACAGTCCCCCTGGGGGATTTCAAGATTTTCTTTAACCTCACAATAGTACACTTCGGGTTACTGAGTTGTAACTTTTTGTTGCTGTTGTCAAATCACAATCCATAAACCTCAAGATAGACTCTCTCTGACCAAACATGAAGATCTAACTACAAAAAAACCCATGGAGATGGGAGATGTCAAAAGAAACAGTTCTTTTCTTAATCAACACTTTCTGGCAGGTTTCCATTAAAACTTCAAAAGACATGCATAGCTGAAAGTAAACCAAGCAACATGGCTGATGCTACCGGGAAAGGTCTGAGTTCACAAGGATCACTCAACAAACCGCAGCTTATGTTCTGTGTCTTGCTAAATAGAACTCTAGAGTAATAGATTATTCATTAAACAAAAAAAAAAATGAAGACAATAATTGGAATGGAAGTCAGAAGGAACACCATGGGAAACGTACATAGTAAAATCTGAAACAGGAAAATCTGTCTGTTGGGGGTGTTCTGGTTTAGGCTTTTAAAAATAACCATTGCCAATCTGTATAGTTCTACCTCCAGTCAATAAACATTGTCCTTTGATTATGTAACTTTGTGGTCGGGG
>JAOBAS010000045.1:16283121-16298609 GCA_025311575.1 Elanoides forficatus
ACTAGTCTATCTTTCTTAGTGATTCCTATTAAATCAGAAAAAAACCACTATGCCTACTTAAAAAAATTCTTCGAGGCATGGCAAGCAAAATAAAGGATACTATTTCAAATGGCTTCAGCCCTATACCTTTTAAACTATTTGCACACTTCAATACTGAGTCAAGTTGTCCCACTGATTATTCCATGCGATAGAACTGAAAGTTAAAATAAATGTAGCAACAAAGTGAAAAATTTTGCTTTCTGGTGGAAAAGCTCGTCACTGCACTACAGTCACAGTCATCACCAACACTAGGTTTGACTGGGCCATAATTTTTTTTCCCTTCCAAGCAAAGTAGAACATTTCCAGAGAAATCACCCTGCCACACTTCATGTGGCAGTTCACCTGTTTTACACTCACACTTGTCTTTGTCAGCCTTGCTCTGCAGCCCTGACTGTGTAAAGGCAGAAAGGGAGCTGTCATGGTTTAACCCCAGCTGGCAGCTCAGCCCCACACAGCCGCTTGCTCACTTCCCACACCAGTGGGGTGGGGGACAGAATCAGAAGGGTAAAAGTGAGAAAACTCCTGGGCTGAGATAAAGACAGTTTAATAGGGAAAGCAAAAGCCGTGCACGCACGCAAGCAAAGCAAACCCAGGAATCCGTTCCCCACTCCCCGTGGGCAGGCAGGAGTTCAGCCATCTCCAGGAGAGCCGGGCTCCAGCACGCCTGATGGGGACGTGGGAAGACAAACGCTGTAAATCTGAATTTCCCCCCATTCCTTCTTCTTCCCTCAGCTTTCCATGCTGAGCATGACGTCCTGTGGTGTGGGGTATCCCTTGGGTCAGTGGGGGTCAGCTGTCCTGGCTGTGTCCCCCCCCAAATCCTTGTGCCCCCCCAGCCTGCTCGCTGCTGGGGTGGGGGGAGAAGCAGAACAGCCCTTGGCTTGGGGTAAGCCCTGCCCAGCAGTAACCAAAACATCCCGGTGTTATCAACCCTGTTTTCAGCACAAATCCAAAACATAGCCCCATGCTAGCTACTATGAAGGAAATGAACTCCATCCCAGCCCAAACCAGCACAGGAGCAGAACATAGTGGTACCATGCTACAGTGCCATCCAGGGAGCACGAGCCCACTTACAGAGCAGAGTCTGCAGCAGAGTATAGAAACCAACAGAAAGACTGAAACCGCAATTCACAGGGGACATGGCAGTAGCACTGTGAAACAAGCATTTCAATTTGGGTCTTGATGAAAAAATAAAAATAAAAGAGAATTATACCTGTGGCCATCTGATTATTTTTTTCCTAAAATATCCTGAAGTAGCATGCTTTTCGGGGGGTGGGAGGGAGAGAGGAATTCATTGAAAACCCAACTGTCTGAGAAAAACATCATCAAAATGTAGTCTGAACTAGCCCTAGTTAATTCCCTCAAACAGATAACAAATCCTTTGATGAAGTTCCAAAATATCCAAGGACATGCAAATTTGTAAACAGGCTAATTTTTCTGAAGGAGGAAGATGCTTTTATATACTTTATACTATGCTGCTCTTCAGTTACATGTATTTTTGCTCTCAGTGTGGAAATACAAATACTTCAGGCAAACAAAAACAGGGAGGCAATTATTCTGTTGTTTCAGTTTTCATTACTACATCTGTATTGTAGAAGCCAAAATGTTTCAAGTCTCTTTGAATGCATATGTGCCACTCAGTACATTTCCCAGAAAAATACCCGCCTCTTTTGTCACAGGATTTCCATTACTTAGCAAAAGAAAATGAAAATAGAAGATATACTTGTAACTGACCCTAGTTAAAAAAAAAATCACCTACAAGGAGAAAACTGGGGTGTTTGCCCAAACAAAACCAAGCTGACCTGTGTAGGACAGTGGGCTTAAATTGTTCATAGATGCATTGTGAAATACCATTCTTCTAAGGTAAGAAAATGGGAAATGGTAAGGATTAAGATTTTTAGCTGTGTACTTCCTGAATTATCGTATTAGCAGTTAATGACATGGTATTACTGTATCATTTTGCAGTCAGTTAAGCAGCAACAACTAGAGTATAAAGCATGAATCATCACAGCATAACCGAGTTGCAGAAGACTAACATTCTTGCACATGGCAGTGTTCAATACAACTTAATGCTTCAGTTCTGAAAATATCAGTCACTCCCGCGTGCAACAATAGAGCGTCAAGACACCATAAATAGCTCTAATCATCATTAATAAGCCCCTGAACAGAAATGGTGAACGTACCTCTGAGACAAATTCAGAGAAGTTTGAGTGCATCCTGAGATGCTGGTAACTTTCATTATTAGTCCACCTATAATTCACCTGCAACAAATTGCTCACATATACGCAGAGGCACACACAGCTTCACAAATGTTTAAGCGGTTTGACAGTACCCCAAAAGTGTGACTGAAGCCCTCTGTGGACACACTTGTGCTAACTCGGGTACCGGTAACCACACAGCCACCGCAGCAGGGCTCAGCGTAAGCTGCAGAGCCCGGCCAGCAAAACCCAGCTACCTTACAGGGAACAAGGCTGCTGTCAGACTACAGCCCCAGTCTGCCCTAGCTGACACCGCTCCATGCTAATGCTCCTGGAGCTGAATTGTGCAGAGACAGCTGGAATATCTTTGCGCATGCATCTTTTCACCAAGACCTTTTTTTCCCCTGCAGCTGAGCACTAAGGTAAGTGCTGAGCACAGAAATGCCCATAGCAGGTATATGTAGTTTCTCAATCTCCATGCAGACCAAGCATTACATTCCCGTTTCCCAGCACAACTGACTGCAAGACAATCAGAGACATAGAGAAGTTGTTTGTTCACTCTGATCCAGGTGTGCAATTTGAGCATATGTCAGAAACTGAAGATTTGGTTTTGGACCTTCTTAAAAATGAAGAGACCGGTTTCTGTCTTGTGGCAATGATGAAGCTGATAAATCCAGAGACAGGAAGAAACTTGCACCTCTATATTCAGCAACTAATGAGAGCTAATGAGGGATAAAGTGCTACCCCTTACTAAAGTGACCTCAGTGGACCACTACAGGCATCCCAACTCAGCAAACATTAAGACCGCTTCAGTTACACAGCCCATCATCCTGACACATCAGCTCTAACACCGAAACAGTTTGCAAACACGCACATACCTTCCCCAAGTCACCGTCATATCTTCAGGCCTCATGGGAGGCAGTGCAGCACTTTTCAGATTCCATCTTAGGCTTTAACTTATAACTGTGCATTTCTTTTTCACAATCTGGTTCTTCTACACCTTGCTCCGGTTTACATGTTTATGCAAAGGCCAAGGTGGGTAGCACAATGATACCTTGGCAGAGAAGTAAGCAGGTATACACGTTGTAAGGAGACAGTAAATCAGATTCTTAAAACATGGTATTTTGAATTGCAAATGCAGAGGATAGATATCATCTTTTGCCTGTTGAGAGTCAACGTTCGCATTGCTACACGGCATAAAAGGTGGGAAGTGTGAGTGCATATGTCTGTGTTGGAAAGAGAGGCCATGTAAATAAGGGAATGGATGTAAGTACTGAGGCCTAAATATGGAAGTATCACACTAGGGAATGGGGATGGTAGTGATATTTAACTACGCAATACATAGTTGATAAGGTGGCTTACTTAACAGCTTACCCATTTACTTGGTTTGGGCAGCCTCCTCCAGAGCACATGGAAAAGTCAAACTGATTTTAAACAATGTCGGTATCTTCAAAATTATTTGGTGCCTGCACACAACACAGACAGGAATTTATTCTCCTTCCCAAACCCTTTAAAAAGAATTGCCTTTCATATTGACATCTTCTCAGTTGCAAAAGACAGGCAGATTATCAGAAGTGAGGGCATACCCCTCGAAACGACTGTTTCAGGTTCTTGGCAAACTGCACAGATTTATTCTTTTTACATTTCCAAGGCACTCTCCAAACTCACATGTAAGTACAGATTTCAGTGATGAAAATGACAGCATGATCCCCTCACCTCAAGCAAGTAAAACAACAATAAAAGCAAAGACCTTCAGAAATAGTTAAGTAATTCAGTGTAGACCCATCTGACAGCAGGCCACAAGTAGCTATAATAAATTATTATTTCACATGCTATCATTGACTTTCATTAGTCAGATATTCTCCCCAAGACATCATGCTACATTTAGTTTTAAAGATTCATTCTCATATTTCTTTCCTCATTTTTATTAGATAAACTTAAAAATCATCCAAAATTATTTTAGGACTGAACCTTGATGAGGAAACCACAATGTTACATTCTATTTACATACTTATAATCCTTCTTCATTTAGAAATGTCATAAATAAATGTATAAAATAGAAAATAGTTATTCCCAACTATTTATTATAAAGTAAGAAAAACAGAAATCTAAACAAAGTGCTTGGCAATTTATTTTTAATGTGGATGCTTTGATTTTGCACAGCTCCATTACACATGAATTTCTGAAAGCATTACAAAATTAGGATTAGTTTGTATCATGGATGAGATGTCTGGCATTATATATAACTAACTGTTCATTGGCTTCATAGTCCTCTAGGGTGTATCACACATCTACAAGGTATACCTGACTGCTAGGCCTGAATTTTTTTTTAAGCCAGCAAATGAGTAAAAAATTCCACATAAATCCGACAACTCTCAGTGGGATAAATTTCTCCGAGGTTTTTACAAAGAAAGTTTTATTCCCACTAAGAGCTGAGAGAAACACATACCTCATTAAATTTTTGCCAGATAAAAAGCAGTCCCCTCCCCTGTCCCTCAGATTTACCACACAGACAACTGCTGAGTCAGGCAGAAAATGATATTTCAAAACAGAGTGATTCAGATTCACAAGAAGGAAAAAAGAAAAAAGTACAGAGACCTGCAGGATGTAGAAAAAAAGCATAACCTGGAATTTCAGTCCCTTGCTCAATAGCACTAGGGAAAGCTTCTACTAGCTATGAAGAAATAAAATGTCTTCGCTATACTGTCCTTCTCAAAGTATATGCATGCAGGTCTGGTCAGAGGCTGGTATTTCTAGGGGGGTGGGGGGGAGGAAGAGGAGGAAAAGTCCATAAAGAAGTTCTCACAGAACTTCATATGACCACGGAAGGCCAAAGTAACTACCAACTCAGTAAAAGCACTTCAGCATGACGCTACTGTCCCTCTGAGGGGCATGGGATGTGGCAGTTTCACTTAAAGAGTTTCAAAGTGTTGGCTCAATAAATCACTTCTCACTGGAGATACTTCAACCATCACTCTTCTTCCAAGCATCTTTTTATTAAAGGCTGTTACCGTATAGAGATCACCAACTGGCTTTTGTCCATCTAGTTTCAGGACAGGGACATGGCATAAAGACCACTTTTTTCTCTTGGTTGATAATCTTCACCTGCAGAAGGTAAATGTCTAACAAAGGAACACGACTTGGCCTAGCAGCCCATTCTCTGGGACGGTCTCTTTTGGCTGAAGTAGCAGCAAACCCAGAACAAGCACGAGAGCGCAAACCTCTCCCCCTGTTGTTTGCTCGCCGTGCCCGGGGCAGGGGGGGGGGTCCCTTTGGAGGGAGAAACGTGTCTGCCCTGACCAAACTGTCCTCACAAACGGCAGAGCGGGCTGGAAGTTTCCTACCGAAACCACATCTACGCCAGCCAGCCCTCCCCGCTCGGCTGAGCCCCAAGCCAGCAAACATGGCGCCTGCCAGCCTCCAGCCCCCACAGCCAACCCTCGGCGAGACGTTTCAACCGGCAGCCTACGTCTTCCACGCCGCTCCTCGCACCCTCGGCACCCTTGAGGTGCCGACCTGGGCCCTTGAGCAGCCTCGTCCCCCACCATCCCCATCCCGGCGCCTGCTGCCGTGGCTGGACACGCGGGGCACGCTGCCGCCCTCGTGACCCTCTCCCGCTCCAAGCAGGCCCGGGCCCTGCAGCCCAGGGCGGCTCCTGAAAAGGCTGGTCCTGGAAGGATCCTGCCAACTTTTTACTTATTTATTTGTTTTACTCAAACACTGGGAGGATCTGGCTGTTATCCTGACAGGGGGTGGAAGCATTTTTACACCGTGGGATGGGAAAGGCAGGGGTCTGGTTCAGGACTGTTGCATGCACCCCACAAGATTTCCCCCACCCCCGCTGCAGCCCTGTTGTCACTTAATAATTAATATCATCTCTTCTCCTTATGTCTGGACAGAAAGTAAATATCAGAATTAATTATAATACTGACTTCACAGTTAGCTCTAACTGAATAACCTGCTGTGGTGGTATTTCTCCTGCTTTAGGCAGGACACGCCAGCTATTGTTTTTTAATGTCACGGAATACGAATTGTGCGCTTCCATGCTATTTGTTTCGTTGTCAGTTTAGTCAATTTGAAGAAAATGGAATTTATTATTTTAATACCCAAAACCTGATTTCTGCCCACCGTCTGCAGGGCAACACAAATACATCAGAAGGCAAGGAGGACAGAGTCACTCTGACAAAATAAACCCAACAATTTATAAATGCAACTGGATGTGAATTTTTGCACCTGTAAGCATCCTTTAGGATAAGTTAAATATGCTAGAAGGTGACTGACAATTTTCATCAGTCCTAAGGACTGAATAATTTAAATGCAGGGCTTCTTCTTGTCTAATGCAAAGTGCTGAGCACAGAATCCTAAACAAACACTGTCAAATTTAAATCTGGTCTGCACAAAATCTGAAACAGAGAAAACCATTTAACCCAAGGTGAGCCTGCATAGTCTGTGACTGCAATACCATCTGATTACTGAGAAAGCAGGGGGAAAGTCTACCCTAACCGCAAAGGAAAAAAGGATAGGACATGTTAAACTCATCTGAAAAAAAATCCAAGAACAACAAAAATCCCAAGTCCTGTAACTGTGGTAGTGTTCGATGGTGACCTGTGTCTGCCTTGACTCTCATAGCAGCAAAGTGCTGTGTTAGTGCGAGACGAGCCCAGATCCTCACGCGTCCCAGTAGTCACCATTTTGCTGAAGAATTGAGTAAGAGCCTGATGAACCCTATTGTCATTTACAGAAAGCCTCAGAAGACTTTCAGAACTACAGGAAAGTAGCAGAGCAAATCCTTTGACTTGGGGAGGAACCTACATGCACACGGGCAGGCCGGCTGTGCTTGGGAATCAGTTGGTGCCAAGGAAGCTAAGGGAGATCTGCCTCCTCCAGTGTCCCAGATCATTCTACATTGTATGAGCTGTTGTTCCACCTCCATCGGCCAGTCCTTTCCAAAAGCCCTTGCATAAGCCAATAGTTTCATCTGCTCCTCCCAGCAATATTCACGGAACTGAATTTCTGTAATTTCATCTGCAAATTCATCCGAGGGGTGCCTTATATGGGCATTCTTTAACAGCAGCATCACTGTCGTCAGCCAGTGACATATTAAGTTAACTCCAGTGGTGGGATCCTCTGGGACTTAGCCATTTCACTGTGCTTTGGTTTTTCATAAAACTAGGGCAAACCTCAGATTTCAGAACACATGAGTTTTTATTTTTCCTTCTCTGTCTTATCTCATATCTGCAAGACCCTTGCAACTCTGATACTGGTTTCTTAGAGTCAAAACATCTCAGCCTTCAGCCCTCCAGTGCACATAATGCTAGCAGTGCTACAGCCATATTTCACTGGTCTTGTGCTGTGGTTTAAACACAAAATGCAGACTGATGTGCCACTTTTTTTTTTTTTTTTAAATAAATACTTTAGCATTTTAATGAATAACCCGCCTACTTATTCGACTAGGATCACACATTCAGTTTTAAACTTTACAACAGCCTGCTTAAACATGGCCTATATTTTTTGTAGCACAATCCTCATAGCTTTACACAGAACCACATCTAGTACAGGCAGCTACTCCTTCCATTAATGATAAAGGGTAGAAATATGCTGTTCTGGGCAAGCTGTCCAAATAACCCTAATTGCGTTTTTCCCAGATGTCATTCTCAGAAGTAACTCTGACAGTCCCATTCCTGCCCCTTTCTTCCCTCATACCCATCAAACTGACATTCTTTATAATCTAGCTATGATTAGCTAGAAATAGCTAATTTCCACAGCTATGGTTTTGACAAATATTCAGGAAAGGATGTTTGCAATCATCCAGTTTCTCCTAGGTTAGCATTCAATTTGCAGCCACTAAAGCGCTCTCTATCCTTGTTGAGAAAGAGGTACAGGACTGCTGATCAGACTCCTTTCAGGAAAGGGAATAAATTTCAGCCAAATTAACCTCCTGTAAATAAAGATACAAACTTTTACTTATTAATTTTCTGTCCAAACTACTAATGTACACTTAAAGAGCATTCAGTTTTTCTTAGGAGTGAGATAAATAAGCCAACAATAAGGTCTGGTTGTTTGTTTTAACAAATAAGGTTTGGTTAAAACCATACTCATTTAGGACACTGCATCAATATGCTCCTAAGACATGATCATAAATAAAACTGTTTTGTATTTGTGGCTTCTGGACAAAATATTCTGTTCTTCCATCCTGAATTTCATAAAAACACATCAAAAAGCGTGATAAATTCTTATGAGGATCAGAAGATGCCTCAATATGAAAAGTGACTTACGTGCACATCTCTAATACTTGAAATATCTCCAACAACATTAACTTTAAAGCACACATTTAATGAATATAATTACTGCTTAAATAACTATAATAACCAAAGTATGAAACATTTATCTGATTATGAGATTTCACTGAAGCCAATAAAGCTTGTCTTTCTCTTTTCACAATGTGTCACTACATTTTTCTTCAGTTTTTAATCCAGATGCAATCTGGCATGACAAAAACGGCTGGCTTCCCAGACACAGTCTGATAAGCCAAATTCCATGCTGATTCAAACCCTGCTTCAGCAGGAGCATGTGGGTTTCAAAGAAAGCATACAACAGTTGCCGTTGTTGAGAAACTTCTGAGAGAGGGATGAATCACCACAGCCAAAATAAAATTGGAGATTACTAGGATTTCTTTTATGGAACAAGGATCTTGCCCATTTCCATCTTCACATGTGCTTTTCTGTTTGTTTTCTTTCTGATATTACATGAATTCGTAGTGGGCAACTCATGCTTTTTTGCTGCTATATCAAACAATTTCCTCTCAATGCACAGAACACATTCCACTGGAAAATAATAATAATAAAAAAAAACCAAACAACAAACCAAACCCAAAATCACACAGACAGTTTTTCTTCTGTATAATCCTAAGTGGAACTAATGCTTTCTTACACTGCCTTACTTTCATTCCTGATAACGAAAGGTGTGGGTTTGTTGTGGGGTTTTTTGTTTGGTTTTGGTTTTGTGGGGTTTTTTTTGTTTGGGATTGTGTGGGGTTTTCTTAAATTAACCTTTCCATTTTTGTTGCCATAGTCTAGACTGAAGTTCTTTGCTTTATTACAAATGCAACAGAACAATAAAACAGATTAAGAGTCATACTCTCACAGCTGAAATAGAGAGAAGCAAACTGATGCATTGCCGCTGACGCCAGAAGAATTACCCAGATTCAGATATACCAGAATAAAAGACAGAATAATCTAAATATAAATTTGGACCAGAAATCAGGCTTATCTTCGCATAAAAGCTTCTGATAATATTGCAATTGGCAAAGCACATTTAACGAATATGTATGGGTACAGATAAATATGTATATAGGCTATGCTTGTAGCTGCGAAAATGCGAACAGACATAGAGATGAAACCTGTTTAACTCTCTAAGAAGAGAAAGCAAGTGGGGAAATCAAATTTGAATCTGGAACACTTTCACAAAAACATTCTTTTGTATCATAAGATACTCTTTTATAGACACACAAGCATGCAGGAAGACTTACTGAGAACTAGCTAATAATGCTTCTGTCAGCACCTGATGCAACAGCAACATGTGCCTATTTGTCAAGGAAGATGATTTTCCCCAGTAAGTTAATGTCCTCAATTATAGTTTATCATAAAACACTGTTGTTAATATTCACTCTGAGCAGAAGAATAGCTCTGATTATGTCTTCATCCATTTGATTTTTCTCTACACACACGGTCCACATTGGCTTACTGTATTTGCTGCTGACTAACAGAGAACAAGCCTTGGGTATAGCAGTGTATATTAAGCATATGTTTTATAGCAACTAAACAAATTTGAGGCAACCAAAAAAAAAAAAAAAAAGAAAAAAGGTCAAAACTATGTTATTTCCAGAATCTATAACAGACGATCCCAACAATGCAAGTTGAATCTTCCTTCAGATTTTCAGATCTGGAGTCATGTCACTCAGCTTAATCCTTAAAGCACCAGGGCAAAAGACAACGGCAAGTTGTAAAGTACCATATTGGGGGAGGGACAGAGGAAAGGGAGGAAAAAGAAAGATGATAATCCTCAGAAGTCCTAGAATAGTAATTCAACATCTGCTCAGATGAAGCAGATGATAGCAGAGCAGCTGATGCAGCTAGTGAGCACAAAACCCCAGGGATAACCCCTCTTTTCTCCTACCCCTCCTCTATCACCTTGAGGAGCAGCATCTTCTAGTGACTTTAAAAAGAATTAATCACTAACCTGTCCTTTCTACAGTTTTCTGGGGGTGCCTGTGGCAGGGAAATCGTTCTTACTAACCTCCTTAGTAGGAGACTCAGCAGTAGAAGGCATAAAATATGTCCTGCAACTTCTTTATATCAGCCTGAGAAGATGACAGTGGTAAAAGCTTGAACTTTTCCTTCCTTCCTGTCTTGCCTGACTACTACTAGGTATACATGTACATGCTAGAAATGGAGAAGAGGAAGGAAACTTATCCAAAAGGATGCAGAGGGGAGACAATTTACAGAAAGTTGAAGAGTTACAGTCTGATCGCATTTTGAGTCTTTAAGACTATGTCTAAGAACCAGCATACAATTTAGAAAGAGCAATGCCCCTCCCAAAAGGCAGCTCCTCTACATTTAGAGGTTCATCGTCCTAGCTGGACATTAGACCTCTATCTCCACCCCCATCACCATGTAGACTATTTCATTTAAATATGTTGAGGTTTTTATTAGCACCCTTTGTGCCCAAATTTTCAAAGTAATTTGAAAAGGATTATTTTCAAGTCATGCACAAGAAAGGCAGGGAAAAAACCTAAGTGATCGGTCCAAGGCAGCTTCTCAAACTGCATCTGCTCTCAGTGCAAACCAGTCAAGGCTGGGCACATCTATGTGGAACAGAAAATCAGACACAGATACCCAAGCTAGCCTTGCACGTGCCAGCAGCAACACTGCCAGCAAATACAAAGTTATCAGCACAGTGCTCAAGGCTATGCTGAGAAACAGGGAATAGCAGCCCCCAGAGCACTACTCTAACATAGTCATGCTGTGAAAATATGCAAGCAACGGTAGCTGTGGGCATGGTGCCCACATAAACCTACCCATTCTTAGACATAGCATTAGTTTGCCCGTAGGTGGAGCTCAAGAATACATATATAGTTCCTACATTTTGGGATGAATATTGTCTCATGCACTCACCCTGGCTCCCTCTCTAGAAGCTTCACAAGCTTTACATCAAAAGCTAACAAGAAGTTTTTAATAAAAATGACTATACAGGGCCAAAGCCACATAAGTGTATATTCAGAATAATGCATACCTGACTGAAAAGATGGACACTCAGTGATTTTAATTACCCATTCTGTTAATCTACTCATAGAAGCAACCATATCTCCGAGAAGTCCTTTCTTCCCTTGTCCCAGTCTAGACTCAGACCCTTCCCTGTAAGCCACGGGGAAACAGATCACAAGGATGCCCCCCCCGCAAGAGCTAACACCCCAAGTGCTACCAAACAAGTCTCCATTTTCATTCGTTCTGATTTTGCAGCAGCAAAACTATGTTCTTCAGGGGCCCTTATACCATGAACAGAACCAGATAAGCACCTCTTTTTGCATTTCTTGGACTCCCTGATCCCAGATAGGAAGAGAGCCATTAGAAACATTAGCTTCTTCAAATGATGTGCTCTCATTGAAAAGTAAGATTTTAATAATCCACTCTGTTGTTAATTGCTGATATTTAATCTTTCAAATCTAAACAGGTTATTCAACCATTGTTATTTTATCACGATTTTTATTTAGCATGGGTAAACAATATGTTAGGAGGCATCCTGTAGGAGTTCACAGATAGTCTGTTAAATATTTCAAATGACAATTATTAAAATAAATTTCTCTGTCTTAATAACAGGACAGTACATCTCAAATTCTGCTCCAAATTATAGACATTGTCATCTCTCAAGAATGGAGCCAAATACTGCTCCAAGTTACTCATCTACAATCTGAACTTAACTGGGAACAAAATGTAATCAATGTGCTAAAAACACAACTTCACAAGGTACGTAAGCCAGGATCATATTTCCAAAGGCAGGACCAGCCAGCTGTAACGTAAAGGCATGGTGCACATTGTCACTTTTGAACTTCATAAAGCAAATATGGCCAGAGTGTTCCTACCTGAGAAAACTTAGCATTTGTGAAATCCCTCTTAGTCTAGTAACACCACTTAAAATGCAAAGCTAATATGCAACTGGCCCAATCCTGATTGCATTTAAAAAGAGAGTTAATCTATATTAAAGCCACTAATAGATATAAAGGGATTCTGGATTTACACCAACACAAATAAGACCAGGGTATGTCTCTTGCTGAAGATCCTGAAGGGCAGATGGTTGCATTAAATATTTTTATTATAACACAATGCCTGAAATGATTCACTAAGCTAGTATCCACTAGGGATTAGCTGACATATGCATGACCACATTTGGATGGTGTATATGTTCAGGGGTGTTATTCTAAGAAGTACTTGAGAAGATCAGGAACTGGACAAAAAGCAAAACCTTGGAACTTATGCAAGTAAAATCTGAAAAGTGATGGCCAGGGAAATCAGAACAGCAAGTGCAACAGAAGCCAGCAGAGAGCAGCATCAAGATTAATGATTTTCTGTTTCTTACATTCTTATGACAAGTTTCTAACCATTTCACAGAAACTGCAGCATCATTTGTGGCAAAAAGAAGATGAAAGAAGCCCAAGGTGGGCATAACCACAGAACCAGCCGCAGAAAGGAATGGCTTGACCGCAATCCACAGCTCACTGGCAAGTGCAAAGGAGGAAATCCGCATTGAAGGAACCAACATGGCAGAGTGTTTGCTGAACAGAGTGCTTGACCTGGTTCAATTTACTTTGTAGCAGTGAGAAGGCTAGCCAATGCCACAAAAAAAACCCAACCCCAAACCCAAAAACAGGAGAACAATGACAGTAGCCAGAAAATAGCAAGACAAAAGCCTAGGAGGTTCCACGGAGAGTCCCCAAATTAAAAACAAAACAGGGACATACAAAAACAAAATTGCAAAACAGCCCTCAGACGGCATCCCTCAAGCTGTCCTCCCACAATTTAGAATCCGACATCATTGTTGCTTGGATTTTTACAGGATTTTTCTGCATGCAGCTCCAATTAATTTAAAAGTTAAGGGCTCGAACGCATACAGTGCTTCTTTAAAACATGTAAGGGCCAGATTGTGAAGGGTTTCCCTTTCTTCTACATGTATACTCCTTACAACAAAGACATGTTTCATGGCAGAGCTGTCTATTTTGCATATTAGTTACCTGATTTTGAAGCTCTGGATTTTACAGAAGTTGGCCCAGTAGCCAAAAATTCAGAACTAAGCTTAAAAAATTTCTCAACCCCATAACATGATTTGTGTATATTACAGAAGATAAGCCACACCAGTTCAACAACAGATGTAAGACTCTTATATAAAACTACTAAAATTAGGGAATGCTGCAATATCACCCTTGCCCCTTGTCACTTAAGTGGCAAGAACTCCAGAGGTTCTGATAATCTTAACAAGCCAGTAGAATAAGCCTATTTTCTAGTTTGTGCATGCCAGCAACAGCACAAGATAACCAAGAGCAACAAAGGCAAAGGAGTGGGCATAGACCATAGTAACGAGCAATCAAAGTCTCTGCAGCCTTCCCTCTTACACCAAGAGGGGAAGGGGGAGAACAACCCAAGAACAGGAGAGGGCACTGGCAAGAAATGAGCCTGGCACATTAGCTGAAATGCCATTCCCTGCGTAATGCTAATGGGAGCACTTATCCGTGCACCCCTTCCTCAAGTCTTGCTTTTCCCACTGCACAAAAGTAGCAGCAGGACTTCCATTAGCACAGGATGGGGTCCTTCTTGGCAGCTGTCTCAAAATTTGAAACGCATACTCATCACCCTGCATTTGTGTCATGCAAAATTAAGTTTTCACGAGTCAAAATGGAGACTCAAATCCCAGACCAGTTACCAGTAACAAAGTATGAGTTAGCTCAAAATAAACAGCACCTCACTCACTGGCTGCAAAAATCCCCGTTCAGCATTTACTCCATTGTAGTCTATTTGCCACTTTGTTTATGCAATTCCTTTCCCCCACCAACTTTATGCACTAAGATTGAGCAGTGCGGTCTGTTAAATAAACGCTAACGCATCAAATTCAAGGTGTTTCATGCAGACACTTCCATTTCAACAATGTTTTCAGTGAAATTATTTTTTAGGAGCGAGAAAAGCAAGCAAAGGCAAATATTATGGGCTAGGATGCTGGAAGCCCAGGTTCCAGTGTCTGAACTCTGTCTCAGTGAGTGATACAGGATGTAAAACTATTTTGAACTGGGCAGGGAGAAAACGTGAGGTGGGGTACCCCATATCCCACCAGCAGCCCCGATCACAGACCAAGCTACTTCTCCCTAAACTGAGACTCACATGCTTTCTATTTGAAAGGGAAACTGCATGGACATTCAGACACCAGATCAATGCAAACACCTTAGAAATGTTTAATTTTCCTTATGGTACCTGAAAGAAACAGAATTTAGAAGTCTTAGGGCATGAGGTAAAGTGGCAGCAGCATCCCCCAGCCAACCTGAGCCTGTCCTTGCACTGGAGGCAATGCCAGATGCTCAGAGACCTGCTCGTTCATCCTGCTGCTTCCCTTGTCCCATGTTATGCCAAAACACACAGATATGAGAACAACAACAACCACCAAAAAACCAAAACAACACGCCCACCCCCCCAAAAGCTTGAATCCTTGGGTTTGGTCCTGCCAGTGAAGCTGCACTACCTTTCCATCAGGCTCGAGAGAAAGTGTTCAGAATGAATTTCCAGAGTATTCCTCAATAAATAGCTGCAATTGATCTGCAAATTAGAATTGGGGATAAATTCATTGATGCTAATTAACACATTTTTACATTGTTTAAATTGCTATGGGTAGCTGTAATTGTCCCTCAAAGCATCCTGACAATGAACCACAATAAATCAAGTTAAATATACCAAGTGAGCTGCAGTATCAGGTGGCATTGTTTTAACATTTACTGTAATAATAATTTGACTGACAGGAACAACTGACCAGAAAAACAATGTGGAGTTGAAAGGCCCCTGAACAGCAAAATAGCACTTTACTTCATCAACCACTGACACATCACAGCCATCACTCCTATTTTATCCACTGTCCAACAGCAACAGGTTGGACAGAGAGAGAAAGAGGAAAAATAAACAAGGGAAAATACAAAACGTGGTTCCTTCCACCACCCCCACC
>JAOBAS010000045.1:16329646-16346097 GCA_025311575.1 Elanoides forficatus
CACCCCACCCACACTGACAGCACAAAACACAGATAACATTAGGTGCAAGACATGTTTAATACATTCACCTTTGAAAGTATCCCTTTGCAGCCATCTGTAAAGAGCAGAAGAAACCCCAAGTGCAACAAGGCAAAGCAGACTTGATGCCCGCTGCGTTCCGCAGCTAGCAACACCCCACTGCAGCTGGTGCTGTTGAGGAAAGGGTTAATGAATACGTAACATCAGAGAAAATAGAAAGCTGGCTGGTGTTAGACCCCATCCCCACAGTACACCCCTCTTATTCCACAAGTTGCCTGCTTCCTGCGAAGGAAGCATCTGCCAGGTTTCTGCCAGCGTCACTTCCCATGTGGGTAGTTGTTGTTGTACTCGAGTCCCCCCAGGGCAGGAGCAGGGAAGAGAAGGTGGCAAGGGGAGAACAACTTCAGGTCTTGGCGACAGGGATTGCTGCAAGAGTTATGTGGGCAAGAAATCATACCCAACCCAAATCTGAACCTGCTTTTACAGCGTGCCCTGTCCTGCAGCCTAAAACAGGAGGAGCCAAAGTCTTTTCACATCCCTGATCATGAAAGGACCACTTATGAGGCCAAGACAAATAACAAAAGCTTTGCTTCTTTGCTCCAGTGACATTCAGAGCAGGGACACCTAGCAGCTCGGCCTGTCTCACCTACAGATGCCCCATCCTCAAAAGCAGATAGCCAGCTGGCAGGCAACCAGTGGGAGAAGTGATACAACTTAAAGGAAGGGGAAAAAAAGAAAATATCACAGGCAAAAGGCAGAAAAAGACTAGAAGAGAAAGTGAAAAAGAAAGAAAAATGTAGCAGAGGCAGAGAGCATAAAGATGTGGAAAACATCCTTTTTGGTTTTTTTCAGTCAGACCATGCAGGTGCTGCAAGCACCACATGGAGAGTTTCTACATGAAATGAGGGTTAAATCTTAAAGGCCCTCAGATAAGTTCGCTTTGACATACAAAACCAAACTCTTGCAAAAAGCTCACTTTTCTTTAATATTGCCAACCAATGGTTGTTACTACAGCATATGAAAGTTTCAGAAGACCAGCACCCTCCCCTCACAGAAAACCTTCAAGATAAAACACTGACAGATCTGGCAGCAACCTGTGTTCTCAAACACACACCCACCCCCCCGCAGCCTACAATCAAAACCGCTTCAGTGTCATTGAACACGTTCAGATGAAGCAGAGCTCAGGGAAGAATTCCTTGCTCACAGGAGGACTTCCACCTTTCAGAAGAAACAAGCCAAGTGAAAGACAGTACCATTCAATCCCAAGAACAGTACCAAGCATGACTTTGATGGTCATGCTCTTCAAAAGCAGCACAGGAGAGAAGCTGTTGAGATCTTAAGTAGTGCATATATGCAGATTTCAACAACTTCTCTATGAAATACTATTAACAAACCCACTCAAACTATTAGAGAAGAAGCTCCCTATCACCCAGCAGCAGAAGCCCTGAGAAGCAGCATGAACCACTACTACTTAGAAAGAAAAATTACATGCTCCTTTAGCCATAAGAAAAAAAAAAATCAATTTATAATACAAGTGACTTTTTTTCTTCTAAACCCTTCTTCAGCATATTATATCAAATATAACCATTACATCTCAACTGCCTCCAAATATTTTCAGAAAAAAAGGAGATCCACAGACAACCAAACTAATATATTTCTACACTAATTAACAAATACATTTTACTAGTTATTTTTCTGTAATGGCACAGATTATGTATAAAATAATCCTGTGGAGTCCTCACACCTTCACTTTCAAGCTTAGGAAACTTTCATGAAGAGGAGGTCAAAACCATCTCATGCCTCAGTTAAAGTCTGCACAGTCTTCCATCTCCTGCTGCTTAGCTGCAAAACCTGTGTTACAACTCAAAATTTAAAGGGTATGAGACTAATTTTAAGGATAGAAACCCATAGATACGGTTACTTGGAAAAGTAATCGAAGAAGACATGGGCTAATCCAAAAGAAACATAGGGTGCTTTTTTTATAGGGTGAGAAGGGGGCCAGTGCTTCTCCCTGCCGGCATGCCCGCCTGCCTCCCAGAGCAGAAGGATGGAGAGAGCCTGCCACCAAGGCAGGCAGGGAAAGACAAGATCCTCCCTGGAGGCTAGTCACCCACTTTCACAAGCTGTTAAGCACCGCTCAGAAGTGGGGTGACAGACCCACGGAAGGTCTTTTGTTCAGTGCTGCGTCCCCGTGGTTTCTTACAATATATTACAGAAAGGCTACAGACCGAAGGAGAATCTGATACGCAGCACTGTGGGACTAGACCTACATATAATCATTATTTATGATACAATAAAGATATAAATGTAAGCCCCCACTAATGGAATAGAAATGTGCAAATGCAACAATGCTTCTCAGTTTAAATTTACTTCCAAGTATCACTGACTACAGCAGTAAGGAATGAGTTTTAGAAGCTTTAGCATAATGTATTAAAAGCAGAGCCCATAAGTCTTACGTGTGCATTTAACTGCAGCATCCCAAACCTGATTTGTTTACATGAACTCTAGATCAGATTATTAATGTCTTCAATTCCTCAAATTGAACAGAATCCTAAACATTATTAGGTATACTTCCACTCTCTTGACTTTTTTTGGTCAAGAAAATGCCCACATCTCTTTGAACAGGAAAAGTACATACTACAAAGCATAATGATCACTTGAATGAAAAATCCGGATATTGTCTCGTATGATGGAAAAGGTATATAAAGCAAGTGTTGCGAGTACACCAGTTAGAAATTAGGTGGGGTACCCATCTGAAAAGGTTGTTACCAGAAACCTTTAAGAGCAGAAATATAGCTTAACCTGTGATGTGATTTTTTTTTTTTTTTTTTTTTTTCAATAAATGAGGCTGTCAGTACAAGACAACTAAAAAAGTCTGTAAGGCTGGGCTACTAGGACTGAAACATAGAATCATAGAATCCTTTGGGTTGGAAGGGACCTTTAAAGGTCATCTAGTCCAACGGCCCTGCAATGAGCAGGGACATCTTCAACTAGATCAGGTCACTCAGAGCCCCATCCAGCCTGGCCTTGAATGTTTCCAGGGATGGGGCATCTACCACCTTGCTGGGCAACCTGTGCCAGTGTTTCACCACCCTCACCATAAAGAATTTCTTCCTTATATCTAGTCTGAATCTACCCTCTTTTAGTTTAAAACCATTACCCCTTGTCCTATAGCAACAGGCCCTGCTAAAATGTTTGTCCTCATCTTTCTTACAGGCCTCCTCTCAGTACTGAAAGGTTGCAATAAGGTCTCCCCAGAGCCTTCTCTTCTCCAGGATGACCAATGCCAACTCTCTCAGCCTTCAAATATCAGGTTTTTTTCATGCAAGTGTCTCATAATTGCTGCTTCAACGGTTTATATATTAATAGCTTGTGTTCTAGCTTAGTACATTTTCAATAAATAGAAAGTGTTATTTATTTATGACTTGAGCAGCATATAATACAGCTGAAAATAAATCAGCAAGATATATTTGGAGATAAAGGAAAACCAGTGAGACTTCTCCGATGAATTAATTTTAACTACCATCTTAAAAAAAACCAAAAAAGCCCCCAAAAAACCAAAAAACCCCCAAGCAACTCATCAGTTCTATACATGGGTTTCTTTCACTTTTCTCAGAAACACCTGGGAGTAGCTAGTAGCAGTGACAGGACACTGAACCTAACAGACCACAAAGCTAGTCTAAATGGTCATTCATAAATCCCTGTTACAGTAACTAGTTTTATCTAAGATATTAATCTCACCTTCATCCCTGCTCATGTACATCTGGTTTTAACATATTACTGCAAACAAGAAGTGGTTTTGGCAACAATATTCTATATAATTTAGCCTTTGCCACTCACAAATCTCATATGTCGTAAAGAGAAACCATGTTTAGCTTTAAATAATTAATCGGATACTCAAAATAGCACTTCATATGAAATATTTAGTAGCTGCACAGGGCAACCATGAGAAGTGTTGTGTTCAGTCTTACATATGACTTCACAAACAGAAGGCATGATTCTCCTCCTCTTTTCAGGTTTGTAAGTCAGAAACTCCAGTGAGTTCAACAGCTTCACAGCAATACAAAAATCAGTGGGATTCAGGCAACACATCTGGCATAACCAATCCCATAGAAATTAGGAATAATTATTCTTTCTACATTTACAGTGATTCCTCCTCAAAACATATGTTTCCTTTTAGGTCAAATTGTACATTGATAAGCACTTGAAACTCCTACCTAGCATCCGGTAGAAAAAATACAAGAACAAGCTCTTCAGTTATATGGGTTTGCATCTCATCAGTGAGGGACAGCCACCAAGGCAATGAAATACAGCATTTGGAAGTACACTTATGTCTCACGTTAAATTTTGCAGCAACCTAAACAATGAGCTATAGTTTCACACAGTTGGAACCGCCCATTTTACATTATCTATTATGTTTTCAATATGAGCCCATATACACAAGGTCTCCTTAAAACAACAGCTGGAGACTCTGGATCAAACCCGCATCATTTATTATGATTTGCATTTCTGGATTGCAAAAGAGCAAAGGCCAAAAAGGAGACTTTCTTCAATTTTTTTTTTTTTTTTCCCCTGCCACCAGAAAGCAGGCTAGCCTTTATCTTAAGTGATTTAGACCCTTTCTTCTTCTTTGCCTGGCACCAGAGCTGCAGCAGCTGATAGGGCCAGCTTTCCGGAAGCTCTAGGGCAGCTTTGATTTATCTTGCCATGGATAAATGTAGCATGTACCAGAAAAGCATAGTCTCTTCCCATCTACAAAATATTCTACATGAAACCAGCCTCTCCTTGCTAACCCAGCGCCAGAGAGGCACGCTGCTGCGTCTCATAGGTGCTGGCTGCCACAAAGACCCTTCAGAGCTCTCCGAATCCACCCTCCAGCCATCTCTAATCTGTGTGACAGGAACAGTCTGGCACTAAGAATGATGAGGAGCCACTAAGCACAAAATCACTTTGCACAAAACACCTCTCCCTAATCTGTTCCGAGCACTTGATCTGGTCCACAGACTATTTCTGCTCATCCTTCTGTATTTTTTTCAGTGCCCCATCAGCCTGTGACATCTTAAATGTATTTATGCTTCTTACATACATGCAAAGTCTGTAATTTGATGTGCACTTATTCTGAATAATCAATATAAATTCAGTCACCTAAGAAACATTCCTGAATATATCCTTCTAATGATGCACCAGACTGCAATTCCATGCTATTCTAACACAACACTGACAGCATAATCCTCTCCATGGCAGCATATGGTATCATCACAGATCACAAAAATACTAAGTGCAGGCAATACCTAAGCAGATACTTAGAAGTGTACTACACATAAGTGTGCAAGTGATCCTAAAATAAAAGACTATAGCATAGAACTGTGTGTTACTGAAAGATTAAATATTTCATACAATTACTCACTACAAGGAGTGTCTGGAGTCATTCATGTGTCTTTCCTAACAAGGGTAAATATTTCTTCACTGTTCAGGAAGAGCAGCACTGCATGAATAATTGATTTTTTTTTTAAACAATTGGTATGATGTCCAAGTTCATGTAATTAAATTTCCCCTTGTCAAGATATACCACCAGTAAATGATTCCTAAAAAGGGATGAGAAAAGGCAGACTAACATCAAAATTTAACTGGTATTATATTCTCTAAAAACCCACAGTGAACTATATAATTCTCCATCACCAGGCCAGAGATTCATACTGCTTATAAATCCCCTCTTCCCTCACCCAGCCCTAATCATCAGTAGATACTATTGTCTGTTAGAGTCCACATACAAATTATGCAAAACAAAAGCAAACAGAAATTTTGTCAGCTAAATCCTATCCCAACTGGAGTCAGTGGCAAGACTCCCATGGACTTCAAAGGCAGCAGGATTTGGCAGGGGTTAAGCGTTCCAAATGGCATTCAAACAACAGATGGACTTGCACTGTAGTTCAAAGGCACAAGACATAGCTTGTGCCTGACTTATGTAAAAATCTTATCCCAGCTTATATAACTATGGAAAGACCACTATTTCTAAAAGTAGGGGATAGGCCACAGAGAGCCTCATGCAAGCCACCATCCATCTGCTGTGAAACTGTGGTGAAAGTCAGCTTACTAAGATGAAGAAGGAAACCAGTGAAAGGTGGCTGGAAGCAGTCAGAGGATGCCTATGCTCAGCAGCAATCCAGCTGTCTGCAGCAGATGCACGGGAGCAGGGATGCATCCCCTCCATCCCATGTTTCGGTTCACTTCGGTCATGAATTTATGCTCGGCGTTTCACCCGCACTACAAAAAAGATGCACGCTTGCTCATAGCTAGTTCTTGCTTGGCCTTAGCTTACCATTAAAAGACTTGCTTTTATTTTGTGAACTTGTAAGACTTGTCCTATTCTACAAAAGTCAACTATGAGGATCTACATATTATTAATGAAAGTTTGATGAACAAGCATGTTCACATCCAACTGAAATGGGAAATTCAGAAATTTAAAAGAAAGCAACCACTTCTTATTGCTCTCATTTAGTCTCCTGGCACCTCTCCAATTTATTCCATTTTACTAGCTTTCCTACACACTCTGAAAACATTGTTCATGGGTTTGTTTTCTCAGTTTCCTCTAAATAGTACTTATATACAATCATGTGTATTCAAACCTGAAGTCTTAGGATATCACCTATCCTGTAGAAAGCAGTGTCATGGCATTTCTAGGAAAGCCACAAATTTCATCCTGAAGACAGGAAATCCCCTACCAAAGAGGAAGAGTTTTATAGCCTTATGAGTGGGTTAAAAACACTCAGATGAGACTAAAAATATAGTGCTAAAGGACCTAGTAAAGGTTCGGAAAATACATTTACATCAAACCCAGCCAACTTGCCACCACCCATGGACAGAATACCCAGGTGCTGGACTACACAGGCTACAGGCAAAGAGGCATCTGTGCTCTCCAGGCAGAGCCAGCTTGGACTCAGTACCCAAATAACCAGGCTCACATGGCAAGTGTCCAACTGGCTCAGGTGAGTATTAGCTCACCGACATTTCATCTCCATTACACTTTTACTGTGCATTTTTATAGCGTGATTTGCATATGTTTTGCATTATCTCTATTTGTTTTTCACAGCCACCCGGTATCATTGTCCTTCTCTGCTCTGACTCCTACCACCACAGATAACCAGGAGTCCCTCGCATAAATGAAGCAGCATTTGCAAAGCAATGGGGGGGGGGTGGGGGGGCACGGTTGAAGAAAGCTCTGTAACATCGCCATGGAAGAAAAATACTTCATTGGAATTGAGAGAACCATTGAGCATAAATATGAACTTCAAGCAGTTCTTTGCTCTGATATTCACATCAGCTTTGCGTATCCCCTTTTGTAAGTCTATTCTCATATTCCCAATGCATGGAAGCCAGTTCAAAGGTATTCCAGGCTTCCAAAGAGTATCCCAAACTGCTTCAGAGTTACCATTCAGCATCTTGCCAGAAAAATAAAACAAAAGGGTCCTTTTGTTCTGGATACTTCTGACTGAGAAATGACTTTGCTTTACAAGTCCCTATTTCACATTCTCTCTGAGCATGCATAGCTTGGAAGCAAAGTGCTCTAAAAACAAGAGAGTTATTAAAGGCTCTTTGGCAAACTGACAGATTCTATGCAAGCAGCCCTGACAGCAAAACATTTCACCAGCAATTTGACAATTACACTTTAGAATTGAGGGCTAATGCAAGTTTTCATTCAGAAATAGTTACTCTAGGCATTTTCCTTATAACGTTATATTCCAAAATGTAAATTGAAGATGAGTATTAGAGGTTTATCACACAGTAATTTCCTGTCCTTGTAGGTAAAGTATGTCTTAAACAAGCTGTCCAATGAGGTCTTATTTAGGATGTAATGAAATGATTGTTACCCTAGAGTTCATGCCCTTGTACTTAATATAATGTGGATCTAAGCCACCTTTTGCCCCAGAAGCTGTCTCGCACCTCAGCTGGATCCACTCCGGCAAAAAAACCCAACAGATATGTTACAGCAGCTTAAGATCTCCTACAACACCGACTGGCAGTGAAAGACCTCTCATTTCCTGCATATTTCACCACTGCCCCTGCAAAGAAAGTCAAATGTAAGGCTGCCTAGATAACATTTCTTGGCTTGGCCATTGAACAAAAGTGAACATGAATGCACAAAACCTCACAATGCTTTTGTTTGTATTCAGATTAAATGAAAATTATCAACAAATTCAAAATTAGATAGATATATGGGTTTGAGCACTTAGAATGAAATGAAGGATACACATAAATACAAAAATAGAAAGCACCGCTCATTCTCTTTTATCCAATATCTCCCCGTGCAGAGCCTTTCCTTAGTCTAAGCTAAATTAAACCCATTACATCCCAGTAGAACAGCTCAATGCTTGTGTATCAGCTTTTCCAGGGTGGCATAAAACTTAAGACAGAGTTCCTAGTTTTGCCATTACACATGTGCTAGAGTAGACGTATGAATCAAAATCTTCCTCCTCTCAGACAACACTTGCTGTCTTGCTCGATAAATATCTCAGTTTTCAGCCTGACAGAGCTGCAAAACTGGAAAGATAACCCAGTTCAGAATATTCCATCCTTGCAGTAGCAGAAGACAGACATGGATTCAGACCTTTCAGGCAAAAGAAGTGTTTCGGCTAATGTCTTCTGTACCTCAGAAGAAGGAAGCAATCTCATCATCCTGATATAGTTTGTGGAATTGGTTTTGTTGGGGTTTCCCCCCTGGCCCCCCAGGATTATCCTGGAATTTTTCTAAGCCAAAACTATTAGATCAATTTAGTCCAAATTTACGAATAACACACAAGTCATTCACCAAATATTCAATCTCCTGGATTTATTTTGCATCTATCCAATAGAAAATAAGCAACGTCTTTTCTCTCCCCCTTTCCTCCCAACAGTTGGAGAAGAGACAGCAGAGTATTCTGCTTCTTCAACTTACTGTAATAGTACCATTTTAAAATAAGTCTTGACATTCAAAAACGACGATGGGAAATTACAGATCTACAAACCCCACAACACTGTAATTACATTTTTAATGTTCATTCACAGAAAGTAAATGAAACTGGAAGCAGATTTGCAAGAGCAGAAGCATTAGCAAGTGGCTATGAAAATGGATTTTATATTGAGAATGCTAAGTTTGGTACCGGGGTTTCTGCAAAGGGACTAAAGCGGCAACTTAGAGGCACAACAGAGCAAACCAATTTCCATCTGTCAGCGGTTAGGCCAAATGGTAAGGCACAGAAGAAAGTAAAGGTTAGTCTTTAATGGCTTTATGGAGATTCAGTACTTTTCCTCTGTTGACTTCCTATTCTGTCTGCAGCAAACGACTACTTGAGCACTGAAACTTTCACACTTCTACTCATCATCTTTTACTCTTCACCTGGAAAAAAAAAAATCTCAGTCCCAGATGACCAGTTACACTACAATTATTCAAGTACCAGAATATCATTCAATAAGAACCAGGTTTTGCATAATCAAAAATGAATCCACTTGTGATATTTATGCCCTTTAGTTCTTCCAAACTGCCTTGAGGAATTGAAGGATAATTAGTATGACCAATACCAAGAGCTTCTATCATTACAGAAGAAAGCAAGCTATAAAATTCATCTTCATACAGAGGCTGTAAATCCTCCATATATCACAGGTACAAGCATCAAGTAGCGATGATGGTACAAGGTACACAAGTGTAAAAACAGCCTACGTTAACTGTTCAGTATCACTTGGCCATGCTAGAGTGTGCATTGTGCTGTCCATGGGGGAAAAAATAGAAAGTTGCGTCTGCACTGAATGATTTATCTCCTCCTCAGATACCCATATTCAACCTGATGCACTCAAGTTGTTCTCTGGAGCACTGTACTAGCAAGTCCTTCCTCCTCGAATCCCACCCTCAGTGGGAATGAAAGGGGCACGGTCTAATAGCAAACTCCCTGAACAGTGAAAAAAGTTTTCATGTATTTGAGGTGAGGCTGTGGGCCTCAGGCCCTCCTAAACATCAAAGAATATCATGAACTCTAAAACATAAGTTTTGGAAAGATGAAGAGAACTGTTCATTATACTGTTCCAGACTTTGATTTTGTTTAATTTCTCCTGCCCCTTCATAGCATACACGAGAAACACTGGAACAGAGGAGACTGTGCTGACGAGGGCCAACACGGATGTACAAATAACTTATGAAATGTAAAGTATTAAGAGGGGGAAAAAAGGAAATGAAAGGACTTAATGAGCTGCAAAAGGGCTTATACTGCCAGTGGTCAGATTCAGCACAGCAGCGATGAGGAAAAATAAGTTCAGCGCTCTGCTGAACAGCAGTCAGACATGTGGAAAAAGATCCCAGAGGATCTGAGAAAAAGCAAAGTCAACCAAAACTAATAACACTGTGCCTGACAGTGAATGGGAGCAATTCTGTAGCACCCTTTTGGGCTTTATTCATGAGCTGAAAGTGAACAAGCTGGGACTCTCAGCAATAGTTACCTGCTTGTGATGTGCTGCATACAACCTGCTTGCGCAGGGAGGAGAGATGGAGTTGGACAGAAGAAAAGGAGAGCATGCCAATGGAAAAATCCCAGTGTTCCTTCCATTTCAGCAACAATTTCAAGCTGAAATCTGATTCTCCTCACACTGAAACTATTTTTTTTCAATTTCAAATTTAAAAAAGTAATCTAATTGGCTACCACAGTTATGATTGGGTTTTTGGTTGGGGTTTTTTTAGTACTAGATTATTGTTTTGGCGATGTCTGTGAAAGTCTTTTCTACAACGTGAGAATGTATGGCACTGGAGGAACATACCCACCTCCCATTAGAAACAGTATTTCGTACACCTTTTTTATCATAGAAGGCCTGTACATACACTCATTTTCAGGTTACCTTCAGCATATCAGTGTAAAAATGAGATATGCCTTATTCTGAACCACTGGCTGGACTTGGATCCACTTCCATAGAGTTGTTTGGCCAAAACACACCTGCATAACACGAGGCAGCTATCCTCAGCAGAGAGACAGCCTGCCCCTGGAAATGTGACATGAGGCAGCATGCCTGCCGCTCTGAATGTGTGAAAGCAATGTGGCACTTCAGGAACCCTTACAATGTTTCTGACCTTGGCCATTCCACCAAAAGGCACTGTGTCAGACGCAGCATGAAAAGAGTTCATGCAACTGCATAGCTTGAACAGGTTGTCCCCTTATTTATCCCTATACAGCCTCACAACAGCAAAACACATGGCCTTGCAGCCACAAAGACCAGCTATTGTAATTCTCTCCGTATTGAGTTTCCCTGCAGGGTTTTCCTGCCTCGCGTGGTTAGCGCGGCATGCAGCAGCGTGTTGGCCATGGGGATGGAGCCGCAGCGATCGTGTTACAGCCACCCAGCACAGTGTCCCACGCTCGGGCAAAAGAAAGCCTTCAGAAGAACGGCATTGTACAGATTTGTTCACCACTGGTTGCAGAATTACCTTTTCTTAATACCCCCTCATCCCTGCATTCGAACTAACACAAAGGAACATTAAGGAGGTTTTCCTCCAGGTAAACATCTTCCCTGTAAGAGGCTCTGTGTGCCTCAGCAGGTCACAGCTACTCTACAACACAGCTCCTGTATGCTCAGCCAGCCTTCCAGTCTACAAACATTTTGGCCTTTCAAAGGGGTTAGCTTTAGCATCCTCTACACATCCTCTCTCCTCTCTGGCCTCCTGCCTTCGGAAATTGGGTAGAGAAAACCTGTAGGTCTATTTCAACACAACTTACCTTCCATACATGAAAAAACAGTATGTAAATTGGTATTAGTCCCAACCATGGTATAAACACCATTACTCCTGGATTTATTGCGATTAATTAGTTCGAGTGGGTCCAACATTCATGCATTCAGCATCCAAGGCTCACAGCGGTGAGCGCACTATCAGCACACAGAAATTAATGGGTAAGAACTGTCAATACAGCACCTGTTCACTTCTCTGCAGGCCTCAGGTTGGAGTGTTTCACAGGAAAAAGTTGAATGCAGCTCTAAAGGCTCATCTACATGAAAAAGGCTGCTTCCACAGACCTCATGTAAGAGTCCCAGCTTGTAGACCATCCCAAAAGCTAAGCCTCCTGGCAATCCCTGCAGTGCTCACTAGCTCTGTTTAAAGTAGCAAGGAAGTTAGTGCAGCCCAAACAGGGTAGAACATCGAAGCAATTGGCACTGAAGACACTACATCTATCTGTAGCTGGGGTATTTTACTTGAAACTACATTTTGCCTGGTTCCCTGGACAGGTTTTCCCAATGCAAAAATGGTACCAAGCTGTTGAAAGGGACCACCAATACCTCCTGTCCCCATTAGAGGCTGAACCACACTTGGAAAGAAGTTTCTTGTACAGCCCTCCGTCAAAGAACCTTGTTTGTACACATCAAAACCACTTTGTGAACCAAACCAGTTAGCAGTGTAAGTGGGGACAAGGAGGGGATTCAGTTCAAAGTTGCACTGCAGCTCCAAACAATAAACTAAAAAAAAAAAAAAAAAAAACAAAACAAAAAAAAAAAACCCAAAACCAAACCAAACAAAAAACCCAAAAAAGCAGTCTTGGGCACTACAATTATGTTGAAACATCTCTTGGGGGGAGCCCAAGTTCCCCTAACAGTTAGTCTGGGTTGGGAACCCACAAACTTTGCCAAATGACAGCCAGGAGGCAGTGCTACTGGATGCTGCCTTTCTGGACCACTGCTATCTTTCTTTCAGAGACAGGTGCCTGAAAAAAGGCATTACTACTCCTCTCTTCAGCTTCAACTCAACAAGTCATAGGTTTAAATGCTGTTCAGGTATAAAACCTCAGGCTACTGGAGGTGACATTCATCCTAAGGCAGCTGCCCAAACAAAGCGTTTACATACTGTGGGAGCAGATAAAGATCCCATAGTGCATGTAGGGAAGTGACTGGGAAAAGCAGCATGGATTGCTCCTCCCTTGGCAAAAGCCAAACCCATTCCTGGGGTTGCCTTCTGTCCATGACCCAGGTGCACTTGGTGGGAAACGCAGAAGGATGGAGAAACCCAGAGCGTACCTCGAGGAAATTTAACCTTGATGGAAAATAACCCATGATTTGAGTTGTGTGTTATAGGAAGTACTGCAGTAGGAACCACTTGAAACACCAGAGGATGAGACTCACAAGGAACAGGGCAAGCATGATGATAATCCAACACAAGCTGGTCTTGGCAGCCAACAACCCAACACGCTGTCTCTCCTGTCTTGAGTGACCACCTTGACAGATGAAGCAAGTCATCAACTGCTCTTATGGACATTTGAAAGGGCCTCATGACATGTGGAAATCATATCTGTATATACATCAAGGAACAGAGGATAGTGGTTAATAAGGATATATAAACCTGACTGTTGGATGTAAAGGTGGTTTTAGCACGTAGTGTAAATTGTGTCGGTGAGAGGGAACTTCAAGCATAAGAAATAAATAGAATAGAAAGAAGGAAAAAAGTATGGGATAGAAGGATCAAGTGTTGTAATGCAGTGTGGCTTAGGTGAGTAAGTGGAAAAGCATGAGTAGGATACAGAAATGAAACAATATATGAATAAGGCAGTCAGAGGATACTCAGATGTATCAAATAACATAAAACTGGAGCATGACACAAATGGTATGGAGTAAGGGGTGGGGATTGTACTGGGTCTGACTGGGATGGTGTTATCTTTCTTCCTAGTAGCCCATATTGTGCTGCGCTTTGTATTTGTGGCTAAAACAGTGTTAATAACACACCAATGTTTTGACTATTGTTGAACAGTTCCCCTAATGGAAATAAGTTATCATAGACTGATTATTTTAAAACACTTTCAGGTCAGGAAAAGAGCATATAAAGGCCTTGAAGAAGAAAATAACATGAATGAGTACCTTCATTAGCTGCATATCATATATCTTTTGGATCCAAATTTTCAAAAAGACTCATACTGTGGGACATAACCAACTAAGACTTGCAAATCCCCCAAAGCACACACACATATTTTGCATTCATTGGAGGACACATGACTCATTCGTGGCATTGTTTCAACAACCAATTTCAAAAACCAAATTCAAAGATAATCTGGGAAAAAAGCCTGCCATTGTCCCACAATAGTTACTATCCTTATTAAACACAATTCTTGAAAAATGGGGCAACTGTTGTAACACATCGAACAATGGATCCCTGGCTGTCTCCTCCTCTCCCCCTCCCAAGCATTAAATACTGAGGAGAAGCTTTTGTTTAAATTGCTCAGTTACTGCTGAGTTGTTTACTGACCTCTTAAATTTTATATTACAACATGCTGCTGTGGTAAAACCATGAGCACAGACAAAATAGTTACCTTAAAAGTTTCTCCCCTCCCTCCTCCCCCCCCATTGTATAAGGAGAACAATTCACCAGAAGAAGACCTCAAATCCATATTTGTAAAATGAGGAACAGATACAATGGGCTAGAAATGAATTATAATGAGGCACAGTGCCCCACTTGAAGGGTAGCTGCCTTCAAGTACATCAACCTGCCAATTACAGCTGCAGAAAACGTTCAAGACAGACACGTGAGAGCCCGGAACAAAGAGGGAATGAGGATATTTCACTGACCCATTGCCACCTCCGCAGCAGGGGTAACATGCACACTTAGGGGTAACAATAGATAGCGCAAAAGGGTCAGAAAAACCTGTTGCTGGTGTTTTGTTTTGTTTTTCCTCTCTCGGAAGAAGAATATGCCATAATGAAGACAGGAATGCCTTTTATCGTAGATAAGACTGTCTACTTCTCATATATGCTTGCAAATGCTAGGAACCAACAAAATCCCCTTCAGTGGAATGCCTCCCTTCTCCCAAACTAGATCAGCCCACAGTGCTGCATCCCAGAGCAGAATGATCCAGCCTGAAAAACATGAGTCACTACACTTAAATACTTGATAGTCATTACTACTGTTATTTTAACTCATAGAACTTGGTGCAATCTGTGGTTTGTATACAGGAGGAATTATTTAACATGCTTGGGAGTGGACTTGGACTCAGTCTAGTCAGCTTCACCTTAGTCCCTGGGAAGGTGATAGAGGAACTTATCATGGAAACCACTTCCAAACACAGGAAGGGCAAGAAGGTGGTCAGAAAAGGTCAGCATATATTTATGAAGGGGAAATCATGCCTAACCAACCTCATCACCTTCTACAATGAGGTGACCAGCTTGGTGGATTTCATTAGAGCAGTGGATGTCATTTACCTTGGCCTCATTAAGGCTTAGCAAAGCACCAAGCTGTGCAGTGCAGTCACCATGCTGGAAGGAAGGGATGCCATCCAGAGACACCTTGACAGGCTTGAGAGGCAGGCCCATGCAAACCTCATGAAGTTGTCCTGGTTTCAGCTGGGATAGAGTTCGTTTTCTTCCTACTAGTTGGTATAGTGCTATGTTTTAGGTTCAGTATGAGAAGAATGTTGATAACCCACTCGTGTTTTCAGTTGTTGCCAAATAGTGTTTAGACTAAGTCAAGGATTTTTCAGCTCCTCATGCCCAGTGAACAAGAAGGCTGGAGGGGCACAAGAAGTTGGGAGGGGACACAGCCAGGGCAGCTGACCCAAAACCGCCAAAGGAATATTCCATACCACGTGATGTCATGCCCAATATATAAACTAGGGAGAGCGCAGCTGGGAGGGATCACCACTTGGGAATTAACTGGGCATTGGTCAGTGGTGAGCAATTGCATTGTGCATCATTTGTTTTGTATATTCCAATCCTTTTATTACTATTATTGTCATTTTAGTGTTATTATCATTACTACTTTCTTCCTTTCTGCTCTATTAAACCACCCTTATCTCAACCCACGAGTTTCACTTCTGTTTTTTCCTTGATTCTCTCCCCCATCCCACTGTGGTGGGGGGGACTGAGCGAGCAGCTGCATGGTACTTAGATGCTGGCTGGGGTTAAACCATGACAAGGCCAAATGCAAGGTCCTGCACATGGGTCAAGGCAATCCCAAGCACAAATACAGGCTGGGCAATGAGTGGGTTGAGAGCAGCCCTGCGGAGAAGGACTTGGGGGTGTTGGTTGATGAGAAGCTCAGCATGACCCAGCAGTGTGCACTTGCAGCAGAAGGCCAACTGTATCCTGGGCTGCATCAAGAAAAGCATGACCAGCAGATCAAGGGAGGCAATTCTGCCCTTCTACTCTGCTCTCCTGAGACCCCACCTGGAGCCCCCAACATAAGAAGGACATGGACTTGTTGGAGCAAGTCCAGAAGAGGGCCACGAAGACAAACAGAGGGCTGGAGCACCTCTCCTATGAAGACAAGCTGAGACAGTTGGGGCTGTTCAGCCTGGAGAAGAGAAGGCTCCAGAGAGACCTTATAGCAGCCTTCCAGGATGTAAAGGGGGTCTACAGGAAAGATGGGGAGGGACTTTTTACAAGTGCATGTAGTGGTAGGACAAGGGTTAATGGTTTTAAACTGAAAGAGGGTAGATTTAGATTAGAGG
>JAOBAS010000045.1:16352208-16362886 GCA_025311575.1 Elanoides forficatus
CCCCTTACTGCCAATTATCTAATGAACCTTTTTAACAAGGGACTCATCCTATTCTCAGCTGATGTACAGTTTACTACTACTAATTCCATTTAAAAGTTAAATCACCTTTAAAGTATCAGCCTGGATGTCAAAGAGCAAGAGTGGTTTCTTTTATAAATTTTTGTCTCCAGCATACTTGGGGAACAACAACAACAACAAAAGAGAGGGAAATTAACACTTGTTTACATTTGTAAACCAATTAAAAATAAATCTTATTAGCATGTTAGAATTTTATCATTATACAGACTAATCAGATCATACTATTGTCTAATATTAGGCAACCATTGTAGACAATTAGTTGGTCTTATAACCACAAGGTTCTGGCTTGAAGTTTTGGAATAAATGTTCTGCCAAACATACTGTTTTCTAAAAGTTGAAATTCTTCAGTAATATGATAATATTTTGTCCAATAGCTTTTGTGGCTTCAAAGTTCTATTTAATCAACTGGACTCAAGACTGAAAATCAGCCTTTTGACACAAACTGATTTCACACTGTCCAAAGGTGTGTTTTTCCTTCAAGCACAAAATGACAAATTTCAAAACCTCTAAAGGCTTCATAAAGCTGAACTAGAATCACCCACATTGCTCCTCTGTAAAATGTCTGAAGAGACCTGATAGCAATTAAGTTTTCTAACTATTATAACTCCTTAAACTCATAACTTAACTACTTCAGCAGTCAAAACATTTTACACCTGAAGTAGGCAACTTTGCTCCTTGTCCTTATCTCTCTCAGTAAGAAATTACCTATATTTTGTAAAGGAACAACTGTGTGGACTGGCCTCTTTCTCTTCCCTAGCTGCATTAGTTTTCACATTGTTCTTCATTCTATTGTTCCAAGTACTGTCTGAGGAGGATCAGCACCTCTCCAGCAATCCAAGAACTGATAAAATCAGTCCACAAGAGAGAAGCAGAAGAGGTCATTTGGGGGAAACTACTAGAAGACCAAAGCAAGCAGCTCACATGGTCAGACTTGAGATGTCTTAAGAGAACTTTAAGTAACTGCATATTTACCAGTCTGCATATCTAGCCTGTATTTTTGCCTATGTGTACATAGACACAATTCTGAACTTACACACATAACCTATGGGGAAGACTTCAAATTTTTTAAATGAAGCAGTACTGTAGTACCTGAATGAGTACATTCTGAGGTATTTGCGAGTATCCAATTCCCTTTTCCAGATACATGCTGTCTGGATTATTATTTTTTTTCCCCAGTTGTTTTTACATAGATTAGTAGGATTTGTGGCAATTACAATACAGCAAGAAGTTCAAGTTATTAGTTTTACTTTTTCACAGGGGTGGGGAGGAAACCTCTTTTGTCATACCACAGAAGAGGGGGTTACTGATGAGGCAAGGTTTACATAAAGCAAAGAAAGTATTTCATCTTTCAAGACTGTCACAAAAGCCAGTGATTATAAATTGGACTCACAGTGTGTACGATGACCCTCAGACCAGAGCTAGTTTTAAAACACAGCCCACAACTTCACTAATAAGTCTTGAAGGGAAGCAAGGTTTAAGTGCTTTAAAAGCCAGCAAAACAAAGCCAGTATGTTCCAAACACAGTATTTTAGGACTGGAAAGAGCATCAAGGTCAACTTCTTATCACCAAAGGCAAACCCCCAAGGTAGTCTTCCAAAGGCAGATGGTGATCCTTAGACTGCAGCCACAGATGATACCGCAGAAGAGATGGCTAACACAAGCATTCTGGTCCTATGAAACTCCAGCCCTTACAATACTCATAATTACAACATATTATTCCCAAGGTAAAAGATGCAACAGCACTGTGGAAACCCCACAAGGCTAGGTTATAAATGAATGAAATGGCCTAAACAGTTGCTCTCTGGCAACCCCTACAGCTTTCCTGCCATGACAGCAGGTACAGCCAAATGAGACAAGATGAGCTCTCACCATTTGTAGTTGGCTTACAAGTCTTCAAGCAAGCTAGCAATGGAACGATAGTGAAAAATGTGATACGAAGTGATAGTGAAAAGACTGATATTAATTGGGAACAGCAGCATTAGATTACACAAGGCAGTGCTGTTAATTAAGAAGCAGATCCTACACAAGGTCTACACCTTGAGCAGGAACATAGTATTAGATGAGCCACATTGCCCTAAAAATAATTCCTCATTCCTACAACCATAGTAGCAACTGCAAGGATAAAGAAGTAGAGAAATCCTGCAGTGACATCAAAAGGCTCTGGTAGCTGCTTCTCAACAGGAACAGACTCTGGATGGCATCCATCTGCTCTGCCCCAGAGAAGCGCAATTGTATGGCAAAGTCTATGCACGCCAAGTCAAACAGCAGAGTGACTTGTGAGTAAGAAGAACACAGTAATAAAATTGGTTTTGTCCATTCATAAGCCACGAAAGTGATGCACAGCCATCATATTGGCAGATGTAAACTGGATGAATGTTATCATCATTTCAGAAAGTGCAACTCTGCTATGAAAGTAAACAAATCAATATTGCAAAACCTATAAAGTAGCAACACACAAAAGCTAAACATTTAATTTTCTTCCTTGGAAGACAAACCTATCAGTGGGACTTCCATTTGCACAGGATGATGTGAGCAAGACATAATGCCTAATCCAAACCTCTTTCAATATCCTCCATGGAATTTCATTCCTCTTAAATTTCACAGCAATAACAGCATCTCCATTCATTTTGGATGCACTTACCAGAGAACACAACTGTCTACCTCACCCTCATCCACACAGACAACCAGCTCATCCAAAGGTGACTATCTCAGCTGCATTTGCTCCTCTTGTACATCTCACCTCTCTGTATCTGAGCAGCTCTGAACAGATACTATCTGCAAACAAAGGAACATTACCCCTTTCCCCAGCAAAGTGGAAAGTGTCTCCCCAGCCTGCACTGCCCTCCAGCCCAGGAGGATCATATTCCTTGGTTTAAAGACCAGTTATTCTGGAGGAGAAATTCCGGATGGGGCGGGGGGGGAATGTGGGTTGCAGGCTAAACACATTTTTAAGTACAAGTTGACTCATTAATTCTTAGAATCATCACTGACCACCAGTGTATGTGCTGGAGAAGCCACTTTTTGATAGCCTTGTACTAGCTTTGAGTATATTTCCTGATACACTGCTTACAAGGCTTTTGGACAACCATGAAGCGCTTCCAAATAGGCCGTTACAAATAATTCTGAATAACTGTCATTCAGCAAGCCTTTACAGACATTGTTGCCTCCTTAGGAAAGAGATTGAGTGAGAACATTAAATCGATACAAGCCCAAGCTGATCCTTGGCTTTAGCGTGAGATTGAAAATCGGCCTTCAAGTGGTTTGAACACTTTTGTACTTCCTTCAAGGTCTGTGTAGCACTGACCAACCTTGAAAATTCTTGATCTACTCTAGGTCCTCAATGATATTACTTGAATATTAATCAGTAGGTCAGACAGTGTAAAACTGTCTTGTTAATGGTTTCAGTAGAAAAACGCTTTCTGCTGTCTGAGGTCCTCCGTCTGCCTTCCTATACTCCTTGGCAGTAGCCTGAGAGTCCCACTGCCATGTCTGACATCTAACAACTTCAAGCAGCTGGAAAAAACGTCTTTGTCTGAGATACTCCTGCTTTGCCAACAATGAACATCTGCCTTCAAATGTTGGAGAGCGTTCAAAAATCCATGAATTCAGCAAGATTAAGTGCGGAATCAGCCCTCCATGTCTACTATTCCAGAAACATATAGAAAATCGGTCAATTTTGTACAAGCAGGTCTTAGCTTTTGTCTTCATTTGATATCATACGTTAAGAACAGAGAAGTAGTACCATTATATTCTAGCATGTTCCCATTATATACAGAAGTACATGCACTCATAGACAGTAACAAGAATTACCACTATAAACCAGGAGCTAATCTGTCAGTCAGAAGAAGTACGATTATTCTGATTAAATGCAGAAATTCTCATCAACACAAACCACTTAAAGCTTCCATGATTCTCAAAGATTTAGGGTGTGATTCCTTTCATGCTAAATTAGATGCCTAAAATAGGTCAGATTAATCTCACCCTAGCTCTGCCTATTTCTATGTAGTAACTACACAGACAGCCCAAGGTGACTAGTTCAGACAGATAAACGAAGCTAGGGGAGATTCATCTTACTCAGGATGCCTACAAGCTACCAATAAGCTCTGTCTCTGTAGGAGAGCCCAAGATATATCAAGAAATGCATTTACATTAGGAAGCATCAATCCTGTAAAAACTGGTGAAGAAATAATTTGAAATGGTGAGTGACCGTAGCTTTACGCATCTTAAAACAGGAACAATTTAAAAAAATGGAGAAAAAAAAGAGCACCTAATCAAAATAGCAAAACAAAAACAAAACCCACCTCCCCAACCCACTTACCTGAAGAGACACATTTCAAAGGCCTTAGTTTGTTAACTCTCACAAAAACAAAACCAGAGAAAGTTTCACACACAACGGAATGGCAAAACCATTTAAGCTAAGGGACAATACTGGCAGTAAAACAAATACTAATAAACTGGCTTTGAACTCGTCTTTGCTAAAAATTAGAAGGTTTCTAATTTCCACAGGAACTCAGCTGGGGAACAACCAGCTTATAACAGGGCAAAGAGCCCTGCTAAATTGAAGACTGACTATGACAGCCTTCTCAAAGGGATTTATATACTACAGCAGCTGTGATGGCAAGAGAAAAGACAGGATGACTCAGGAGGTCCCTTCCAATCCTATATTCCTAATTTAAGTTTCTACTAAATAGCAGAGATCACACTGATCAAAGAGCAAATAGCACCAGTGTTCATGTAACTCAAGAAACAACTTCAAATCTCTCCTCTTCTTCTCCCATCTCACCCACATCTCAGCCCCCTCAGCCTTCCTCTGACCCAAAGCCACTAGTGCCAGATAGACTAAGCAGTCCTATTATTTTCTCAAATAAATCACCTCCACCCCAATACTGAAGAAGGGCCAAGAGAGCTTCCAAACCCTCTTCGTTCATTACCACCAAAAAGATACTATACAGCTACACAACAGAACATAATTTTAATTCACCCCATCAGCACCATTATTTATGCACTATATGATAACGCATTTCAAAGCGGAAAGATAACTCAAATAAACCACTGTAGTAAAACACTTATTTTAGGAAACTAGATATTATTTTATGTATTTATGATATCTAACCACAAGATACAATCTAGGAAACACATCCTACATCCATTTACAAAACAAGTTTATCTTACCACAAGAGCTTGCTTTTCTCACTCCAGCAGAACTCTACAGCATATGCAAACTCCAGTGCAGACTGGTGGGCACCAGCTAAGAACTGGCTGTAATGAGGAGAAAGCTTTCACCTGGGCCTTTCAGGAAGGTTCTCCTCCGCTTTGGGAGGATAATCAAACACCTGAATTAAGAAAGCAAAACAGCAGCACCTGTGGAGGTGGCACGGACACTCAGAAAAACAGATCCCTAAAGAAATTTTCAAGGGAAGCCTGTGTACTTTATGAGAGTGTATATGTTACGTAAGTAAAACAAAAACCATACAAAACAGCTGCAATGTCTGCACTGAGGTGTGAACTACCATAAGAGTGGAAATACTTACAAAAATGTTTTAGAAAAAAATAAAAAAGGCTGACCGTTCACATAGCAACATCTAAAAAAAAACCCCAAACCTCAGACCAACTCCCCTCTCTGGCGAGCCGACAGCACCCAGAAGCACACCTAATTCTCAAATCCAATGTGGCTAGCTCAGGAGAAGGGTGCCATGCCACCGCCATTCCTTTTGGCACTCCCCGTCGCACTGCTTTACCCTACATTCAGGAGGGAAGAGGCAGGACTTGAGGCACCTATGGCTACATAAAATCTGCACATTAGGGAGATGCATGTGTAAGGGTTGCTGGTAACAGCAGGAGAAGATGTCATGTACGGCAAAGTGCAGTAGGTAGGTCTGTGCTGTCTGGCAAGGAAAAGAGGAGTGTGATGGGTTGAGGGAAATGTGGGTTGGTGCTGGTGGGTGCAGGGGAGTTTTGTGTAACGTGTGGTGTTAAGGTGGAGGATACTGTAAGGCGATGTGTTTATGCAATGCAGCAAAAGGTGTTTGAAAGTCCTGTTTGGGCTCGATTAAAGGAAAAGTTTCTTCAGGCAATTACGAGGGAAAAAAAGTCATTATTCAATGGAGTGGGAAGTGACTCAGGACAGCAGTCATATCCTCTAACTATTTTTGGTGAGCCCAGATTGGTTTCAGTGACCAAAGTCACTTTTTTTTCCGTTAAACTCTACAATGGAAACACTACAACTGTTCAGTCCTTGTTGTAGCTGGATCCTGGACTTAGTGCTCCTGTGAGAAGATGATGGAGGACGATTTGCATGAGTTGTTATTGCAATGGGAGCACTATTCGCAAAACTAACCTTTCACCTGATTAAGCACTAAGAGACTCATGGGGGCAAATCACTGAACCTAAGCAACTTATTGAAAAAGTAAAGAAAAATGGGAGGCAAAATTAAGTGGCTTTATATGATCCCCTTACAGGTTGAAGCTAGTCCAGAACTCAATGAAGACTGTACTGACATCAAGGGAAACTCATTATGAAGAAAGAACATGCTGTTATAAATGGGAAAGGACAAGTAAAGCATCCCCTCCAAAATGCTGCTGACCCTGCTAAGAAGGCATATACTGACTATATAGGTTATTTCTGAACAAATAATTTTTCCAAAAATACACTGTTTAAAGTTTTCTGAGATGCTGAAAAGAATCAGTGCTGCTCTTAGCCAAGCTCTTCCCCACTAATTGCAATACAGCTGCTGTTAGCCAATTCCCCTGGCCTCTCCAGCTTCCACAGTGATTTGAAACCCTGATAATGTTTTTTATTTTGTTTCTTCTGTAGACAGAGGCAAAAGCATTTCCTTTCCAACAGCATGACACAGGCTACAGACAGCCTGACGCCAAAGCTTTCTGCAGATCAATATATTTAATGCATTTGAACTCAGTAAAATCTCCCAGGCTAGTCCAGGCTTGCTTGAGGAAAAAGAAAGCCAAAAGGCTAGAGAGCTGTGTGGATATGGATTTAATATTCAATTTGCTTACTTAAGGATCTCTCCATTTTAATAGAAACCCATTTAAGTTACCTTAGGTTGTAATTTAGACTATTTTTCTCAAAAAGTTTTGGTGAGTATGGAGAAAAATTTAATTTAGTAAGTGGAGTCAGATACACTCAAACCCCGGTTGGCAGGAGGTATGTTTATACGCATAAAGACACAACAGTGAATAAATCCCAAAGACTGTGGGAACAAAAATATTATGAATTCCATCACACCAATTCTCTTTCTCCCCATCTCTCAGATTTATTTTGTTCACTTGAATATTGCTCCAGCCACTCTAGCCTTTCCCACAGGCTTTCCTTGTTTACTTAAGATTCCTCTCATTTTCATTAACCTTCAGTTTTTATTGCTACAAAGCATCTTTCTTGCCCATCAATGAAGTTTTACTGCCTCTTAAACACAACAGCCAGAGGCAATCACGCAAGTGAGGAAGCCAGTCGTTTTCCTATCAAACCCATCAGAATTGTTTTCCATCCATTCAGCCTCAAAAATTCCCCAAGGATGCCCGTTCACTCTACCTTCTTCTCCCCTCCCACTCCACAAAACTGTATATCACAAAAAAAGGAATAAGCCTCACTAAAACAGCTGCCATGCTTTTCAGTCTTATTTCATATCCATCAAAAGCATGATTATGTATTAGGCTAGGCTGTAAAACTCCGTAATACCACAGGGCAATTGTTACCTTGCTGTCAATGTTTAAAAGGTGCTAAATAATGGTACCTCAAGTTCACTATTTGTCTTGCAAAACAGAAGCATTTTTATTGCTTACAATTGGAAGAGCAATTTAATAAACTTCAGCTCTAGGTATAACCTTGGGTTGCCAGAAACAGTGAATAAAATAACATCTTCCACCTTAACATAGTATTAACTATGATGCTCAAATACACATTGCTTTAAATGCAAATATTAATTATTTCATGCTAATATTTCAGCAAGAATGAATGCATTTATTACATCAAAGCAGATGCAGTGGGAGGTAAGCAGGAAAAGGTAGCTGTTACTGGTTTGTGGGAAATAAATTGAGTCTTTCTCTCAGTCATTTTTTCTTGTACGGATTAGGTGGTTAGAAAGAGAAATGTTGCCTTTCTGTCACATCAAAAGGTCTGGCTATGGAGTTCCAGACCACTAGTGCTGCTTTCCTGAATACTAACAGTCCAGGTTAACCCAATAACATTTGCAAAGTGTTTATAGTAATTTTTATAGGGTTTTTATTGAAAATCTGGAAAGTGAGAATCAGGGTATATGATACAATCGTTAAATTTAACATCATTTATTTCTCTCTCTGTGTGCATCCCATTCTGCTACGAATCTTCATCCTGGTACATTACAGTGTTACAAGAAAGTAGGGCCCCTGCCACAAATTCCAGGACAGTCTGACTCAAGCAGCTCTTGGGTATGGCACTTTATTCCTCTGTAGCACATATATGAGGGGAGCAGTTGAATTATATCATCTGGGCTCAGCACAGCAGAACAGGAGAGAATTACGGGAAAAGCTTCAGTGTCTGGTTTTTGCACAATGTTGTCCTGTGTTTGAAATGGCATAAACCAGCTGTGGGTATCTCACCCTGTGACCAGGTCTGCCTGATGCCACGTCAGAGGCATTGGGCAGCAGCCCAGCTCTCTGCATGTTCTCTGCTTACCAAGTCAAATTGCAGACGGGCTGCTTCAGCCAGAAGCTTTACATGATGCCTATCAAAGTTCCTAAAGCACTCAGTGATCAAAAAAGTGATAATCCCCTCCCAGAAAAACCGTCTTCATGCAGGTCCTGAGGCCTCTCTTGGCTTGTGATGGAAAAGTTTAGCCTGGAAGCAAGTAAGCAATAAAAATTCGCACATCCATTCACATCACAATGCTAACTCTCGTTTGCATAAACTTCTCATTGAATCAACTCTTCCTAGCTGCTTGGCCCTTCTATTCAGCAAGGCATAACAGAATATATGCATTTTAGAAAATAAGTCTGTTGTTCCTTGTGATCTACAGAAAGCAAGTTTTGCCCATGCTTTCTGAAGAAATAGCCGTAATGTTACATAACAGCTGCGTGCTAAAAAGGCAAAAAGATGTACTATGAGATACAAAAAAAGGACCTTTTCTACCTCAACAGGACTCCCATCTGAGCAGCAAAGTTTCTGTTTTGACCTTGCTTTGTCAGGGATCTCAACTGTTATTTTTGTATCCTACACTACAGGCCTCAAAATTTGCACGTGATTTCCCAGTCCATGAAAATGTCTACTCTGTCTCTTAAATTTAAATACGGCAAATGTAATGCAGTAGGATCTAGAGAGTCCAACCAATACTGAGTTCAGGCAGAAGACAGAAAAAATACTCTGCCCGCAAACTTGTACTCTTTCATATGCCAGTAGTGTAGGTAAAAACTCCAGTATAGTCCATCGGCATATGGACCAGAGGCCAAATTCCTCTCTGCTGTATATTGGAATGGCTCAGCCAGTTGAATTCAAATAACCCATGCCATTTCATTCCAGCAAAGAGTTTGCCCCAAGGATCTTGCTAACACTTTTGATCATAAGCACTAAAAGGGCAGTAATACTCAAGCTCAAACAAATTAACACACTAGGTTTCTATGGCTCAGAAGAAGCAAAAGCTGTTCATGTTCAATTTACTTTGAAAAGAAGGCATTTGTCTGATAAATGAAAAAAAACAACCCAACAACCAGAGTGTTGTCAAGATAAGCGTGTATATGATGGTTCAAAAATACAAATTATTCACTGCTGAGCACATACAAGGCCAAATATTATGAATGGCAGGACATAGCAATGCTCTTCTGGAAGCTTTTCATGAGGAAGGCAAATGTTGATCTCTTTAAACTCCAACTCACACAAGGAAGCCCACTGAAATCACCGGGACCATTCACCTCGCTGTGAAGTGACCTACACCTGTGCTTCCCAGTGCAAGACTAGAAACCTCAACCATTCTAAAGGGTAGCTGATACTACACTTATTTTTTGTACCCGTAAAATGAGTAACACCAAGAGACTTTCAACAGTAGCAAGAGGTGAATAAGAGGGTACAACACAGTACTACTGTAGGCCTGGATTTGTTGCACATCTTTCATTATTATTCTGAAGGAGAGGTAATGACCAACCATTAATTAAGTTAGATCTGAAGAAAGCTGTTAGGAAATTTTGAGGGACCTCTGATTCAAATGGGGACTGCAATGGCAGGGAAAATGCCAGGCTGCCAGTTAAAGGTCTGGTGATCGAGTAGAGTAACAGGAACGTCTCATGAGGATTGCTAGATCTTCAACTAGCTATTATCACTCAAGGAAAAATCACAAGTTTCATGTAAACAAGTCTTTCCCTAAAACAAACACACATTTGCTCAAAAAGCAGTGATATCATCCTGAAAAAATGTTAAGAAAGGCAGTACTGGAGTTAGGACTTCTTATAACTTCCTGGAACAGCATGTTCGTGTTGGTTACCTATCTTAAAACACTGTACCAGGAAAAAAAAACACATTCCCCCACCCCACCCACCCCTCCCACCGCTCCCAGCACCCACAGCTCCCACAGCACCCACAGCTCCCACAGCTCCCAGCACCCACAGCTCCCACAGCTCCC
>JAOBAS010000045.1:16362986-16383402 GCA_025311575.1 Elanoides forficatus
GAGAAAAGCAGCCTGGATTTCTGCTCGAGTTTATACCAAACATAACCAGAACTAATTGGGTGGCAGGTGATAGTCAATACGGTAAACTTAGCCTTCAGATGAGTTTTGCTAGCTTTAGTATTTCACCTCTATAAAAAAAAAAAAGTTTTCGTAATGAAAAACTTGCCCAAAAGACAGAGAGACATACTGAAGAAAGACAAAACAGAACTTCTTTTCTACATAACCATTTCTTCAGAGAACTCACTTTTATGCCCTTTTATTCCGCTACAATTCCGTAAAGATCTCTTCCTCTCAGAAGTTTCTACTGTAACTGTTGCAAAGGATTTAAACAAAATGGCCCCAATATTTTCAGTGAGACAAAGAATAAGAAGAAACACAAAAACATTATACAATAGTATGGAGAATGTAAATTACAATACCTTCAACAGAGTGTAATGAAACTGTATTAAACATTGCTGTGAACTGTCAATAAATGCATCTATAAGCCATATTTAGGTTAAAACAGTGAAGACAAGACAACATATTTTTCTGCTCAGGTTAACAGGTCTAGGTGAAGTTAACATGGGTGCAAATTCAAACTCCCAACCAGAAATAAAACCTAAGCTATTTTATCCTGCAATAGTCTGGAAAAGAACAGCAGCTCTTGTGTGAAATGACTCTACGAGAAGAATCTTAGTACCATATGTTGGTAGAAGAAGAAATCTCACTTCTTTGAGTCGTTCTTGGTCAAGAGGAAGTTTGGGCCACCTACAAATTTACGTGTCTGAATATGAAAACTGTGACGAGAAAATGCTTGTTCAGTGGCTGCTGAAGCTCATTTTTCATTCTATCTTTAATAAAGTCCCACGAACTACTCCACCTCAGCAACAAGGTGCTCATCTCAAATTCAGGAGACCCTGCAACCCTGAAACACCTAAGCCCCAAAATCTCAGATCTGCTCAGCGTACACCTAACAGGCACAGGCAGATTTGCACTCCTCAGAAAATACCTTGGTTTTTAGGTCACGGCTGGAAAAGGTAGTATCCTGTATTCCACAAACGTACAGCTGGAGCACTCGAGTGTGAGGGATCTTGTTTCCAGGCTCTCCCCACCCTGAGGTGGTGTGGACACCCCCTCCCTACTGGAACTACAAGATGGTCTGGAAAACAGGAGTGGGGAGCAGTCCACTAGTCCCGCTACAGCCCTGCCAGAGCAAAGTGGCAAATTTCATGCAGCTGGCAGAAAAACTCGAGAGAGGATAGCACAGCCCAGCGGCTGGACAACTTGGTAAGGAAGGGAAGAGCCCTCAGTGTCACACAAGCAATGAGATCCCACATATCTGTCAGGCTGCAATGATGACCATGAAGCCTGATGAGTCCTTTTGAAAAACTCTGCTATGGGGACCTACCTCCAGAGAAGAGCCCGGACTCTGCAGCCTGTAGGCACTGGGCTCTGCTCAGCCTTTGCTATGGGCTATTTCAAGGCTGTTTCTGCTGCGTTTGCAGGTTTCCACCCAATTCTGGCATGCACTACAGAGGGAGATTGTGTGTCCCAGCCCTATGTCTTTATTGAGCCTTCCTGGGACCGGCTACTGAAGACACCTGTTTCAGCCCTAAATATGACAGCAGAGAAGCACAGAGATTACATCCTGCCCTTTGTTCTTACACGTAAAGCATTTCTGGCCCAACATTTTAAACACTTCACAATTCTCCCACCAACTGCAGTGGGAAGTGTATTGCATCTTCTACATTTTGATTTAACTCTCCTCTGTACTTTGCAGCTGAGGACAAAAATGTTGTCCTTGTGATAAATTTCCTTACCATAAGATCAGAGACACTAACAACAATGAAGGAAAGAAAAAACACTAGAAAAAAAGAAGTGCATTACTTAAACAAAATAATGGAAACCATAAATCACTGCAGTGACAGGATTAAATGTGAAACCTTTAATTATACATTTAATCATTTACCAACTTCTTATTTTCCCTGTAGTAATGCTCATGAAGCTTCAATAAGATCTGAGTTTGAGGACTTTTTTATTTTATACCTGAATTGCAAAAGCAATACACATAGAAATGGTTTTAAGAATAAAGATAATAACCTTGATCTTCAACTATGTTGACACCTTTACCGAGCACCTTTATTGTTCTCAGTCATACTGGCCCTCACTTAATGGCATCACTGTGTCAATGCACGTCAAGCCCATCTCCATTGCACAGATATTATATAAAAAAAAGTAGAACTAAGGAGGAAATAAGTGGTGGTTCAGAAAGTAACTACTGTATTAAAACAAGAGAGTGTAATTACATTGTTGAAGAAGATGTTGTGTTATTTATGAAGTATGGACAAACCTCTGCCCACAGGCTTTATCTGCTCCACTTCCTTTTCCACAAGGAGGCAAGAAGCAGCTGCTAGAGCAGAAGAGTAACTCTTCAGCCCCTGAACACCTTTCCCTAAAGATTCCCGAGTCCAGCAACAGAGAGCAGGGCTGTTGTTTCTGTTGCCGTCGGGTTCAGAATGAGCGAGAGAATAACTCGATTTCTGTAAAAATTCTGTGCATCAGGATAATCTTTCAGCACACTCAGAGAAGTACTTACTGAAAACAAAAAAAACCCCAAACAAAACAAAAAGGAAACATAGCAAAATTCCCCTTTTTCTAACTGGAGAGTAAGTCAAAGTCCAGGTAGCTTTGGTGTTTACACAGATCCCCTCAAAGAATGTGCAGTAGGAAAAAGCAGACTTTCATCAAAGTCGAAACATTGCTTGTATGCTAAGAAAAACAGCCTAATATTATACTAAACACATCATCTAGTAGAATTGTAAAGGCACTATTATACTGCCAGATATTGCATTGCACATCAGAGAGCTGTTGGCAGGAAAATACTTCTCCACTGGAGTACCCTTTGTTTTGTTCTATCGTATTGCAGGCTCTGACAAATTGCCTCAAGGTTCCTAGCTGGGGTGGGCTGTCACACAGCTAAAACCGTAATTCAGCTGCTCTACATTTTCCTTAAAAAGTGTCCACTGGGCCTGGGCTGCAGTGAAGATGGGTTTGCTCTACTCATTCAGCTCATGCTTTTTGCCCCAGCACAGAAGACAGGAGCAGATGGGGCCTTGACAATGCTGAGGGTGCAAAAATGGGCAGGACCAAATACAGTGGGGAAGCACACGCTCAGAGGGAGTTTCAGCCATCCCAATGGAGGAGGGCAACATTTTTATTATGTCTTTTGTAAAGACACAAACCACCGGACGGAGGACTCCGAGGTAATCTTCAGGTTGGTGGTTGTTTTGTTTTGTTTTGTTTTTATTTTCTGCCATTTTAGTCATCTGGTTTGATTTGGATTATCTTTTTGAAAAATAAGTCATCCTCTGTACATGGGACTCTTGAATCTATTGGATTGGCTTGTTTGTACTTGACAGACCTCCTGGCTCATTGCTATGAACTGGAGAAAATGCTCCAGACTCTGCTGTGGTCTCTACCTCTACCACATTTTGGAACAGGCAAACCCAGAAAGAAACGGGGATCATATAATTAGGTTCTGACTATCACATAAGTTGACTACACATTTGCTTCTCAGCTAGGCAATTTTTTCTATTGCATTTTGTAAGCAAGAAAAAATTGGCTACGGAAAGCAGGGAACACAGACCCTGATCTGTAGGAGTCTAAGTACAGTCAGCACCAGGAAAATGAGTTTTTTTTCCTTTCTTTCCTCTCTTGGATCTCTTTTTGAGTCCTGAGGAGTTTGGACAGATTCAGTAGTAGTTAGATATTTCTTTTTCACCCACCCATCTTGAAAAGGGCCTCAACAGCACAACATGCATAAAAAAAACCACGACACAGAACTGCCTATTCTATTAAATCCGTGTTCAAGGCTTAAACTGAAAATACAGGAGGTGTCTGGCTTATTACTTTTGAATGTACGTGGGGCACCAGTGTCAGAGACCTGGAAACAGGAGACATTTTTATCATCTTTTTCTCAAAAATTACCAGAGAGGAAATTCCTGAGGCAATGCTTAAGGCAGGATCACTCGTTGTGTACCTGACAACGCAAGACTGAGATGCCAGGACATTTACTTACCCTGCCAGCAAGATGATCTGTAGGTCTTGGGATTTTTTCTCTCCTTCCTTTCTCTAGTCCACTCATGCATCAGGTCCCTTAGAGATATGGGACAGCCAAGTGAATTTACGTTTCTTGCTCTGGGTGTAAGATGGTTTCCTGTGACAGAGAAGATATAGAGATCATATGTGGCATATGAAGGCACTGGAACAATCATTTCCAATCATACTATAATTCAGGTAGTTCCTACCTCCTGCCTTCAACAGTAGCCAATATTGAGGAATAGAACGCCCAAGAGATGGTTTGCAAATAAGCAGCCTGGGGGGATTATTGCTTAGTAAGTGCCAGAATCTTTTATGCTGCCCCATTTAGTTGTAGAGAAATAATACGTGTGAGGAGACTTTCCAGTGTTTTACTCAACAGAATCTTATATCAATCAATTCTACTAGTTAACTGGGCACATTTCAAATAAGTCTTTCTTTCATCAGTGTTAAATGCATTTATTTTTAAAGTTTCTATCCTGCTGTTCAGGTACTACAGCAATGACCACGAACCTTTCTGAAATATTAATTCAATCCCATCATCCTATGCATATTCTCTTTCCTGCACCTTCTCTAAACTATATTTTCTACTTGTTTTTCACTCCATAATGTCTTCCTTAAAGATTATTCATTGGTTTTATGGGGTTTTTTTAATACCTATAGACTTTTCCTCTTTAAAGATGAGCTGGCCACACCTAAATATATTTCAGAATGGTGACCAAGCATTTCTGTTTCCCTCCTTTCCTCCCTGTGCCACCAAGTGAGCTGTGGGAGACCAATTCAAAGTCAAGCATGATAATCATCTATGGCACTTTTCTGCTCCATTTCCTTCAGAAAATCGGTGCATCTGGTAGAGAAGCGGAAGAGGAGAATTCGGAACACACACACGAATCGCATCCTCTATGACCACTGGGCTGCCATGGGTCAAGTGGAGAAAAGCAAACATGCAAACCCCCAAACATACTGCACTTAAGAACATTATTAAAGGAGAAACGAGCAAATGTCTAGCTTTGAGGATTTCAGAGCTTCCCTGCATAATTTTTCTGATTTGTCAACTGAACAGCCGAGAGACTGGAATAATTCAGAAAAAGAAAGAACCCAACCAAGAATGGGTAATTATTTTAATTGCCTCATAAAGCCTAAAATACAAAGGACTTTCACTAGGGGTAACTTTGGAGGTGAAATTGGAAACTTCTCTTTAGAGACTTTTCTATTAAAGGTCATGGGTATCAAAATCTATCATCTCACTTTAGATCAGTTATAAAGCTACTATAAATAAAGTCTCCTATATGGCACCTTGTCATTGATTCCCGCTTCAGTGTAATCAGCGCTGCAGACACAGGAAATCCTTAAAATAAACAGCAGTATTCTCTACTTACTGCACTTAAAATGGAGTCAGGAGTTCTGTACTTTTATTTTAAGATATTTATTGTAATTGCTCATTGAGCAAATTATTTTATTACTGTTTAGATGAACACAACTACTATATCAAAATACAGTGTAACTATGACAACAGTAATTCACAGTTTACCACTTTCTTTACCACTAGGCAAATTAAGTCATTTTGCTGAATTATTTCTTAATAATGAAAATACGATAATTTCCAAGCAGCAGTGTTAACATTTACAGTTCTTAGCACTAATCCAATAACTTCTATGACAATTGAAAATACATCAATATATCTTTCTTGGATAAAACCGGACCATACAACTGGAAAATATAGTGCCTATTCTACTGAAGCTGTAAGAGAACTCATGGTGACTGTTCCAAAGTCCTGGCTAAAAAAAAAAATATTCCAGGAAAAAAAGTCAAATACTTGGCAACTTTGAAACAACAAAAAAAACCCCAGTAAATTTACTCACATACAAATGAAAAATCATGCTAAAAAAGAAAAACTTGTGGAAATACAATATTTTTATATCCTTCAGATTACACTTCTGTATCTCTCTAAAAAGGATTTGGGGATGTGAAGATGGAAGAGTGGGAAGTAAGAAGAATAACCTGAAAAATCTAAACCCAACATTTGCATCAATTTTTTTTGACAGCTTAAACTGAAATGTGATTCCTGAAAACCAAGACAGCAAAAGGGCCCAGAAGAGCAAGCTGCTTGCTGAACACAGCCTCCTCGGTTCACAGGGACTTCCCAGCTCGCCATGTGGAAAGTTGTGCAGGCACAGCAGAAGGGCAGCATGGACAGACAGACGATGAAGAGGATGCGAGGGTTACTTGGGACCAGTGCAGAACTTCCTTCTTCTGGCCTGCCTGGCTGAAACTGGGGAAGCCAGACCTCAGCTGGACTTCAAACTGGTGAGGGACAGACACAAGGAGCAACCAGATAAGCTTCTCGGGGAACATCAGCAGTAAAAGGAAGACTGAGGAACAGGTAGTTGGGAGAGGCTGGTGAATCTCCATCCTTGTAGATAATCCACACTCAACTGAACAAGGCTCTGAGTGATGTTATTCAAGCTTCTCTTACTTGGACTAAGACATTGTTGATGCCCTCCAGAGGTCTGTTCTAACCAACACGATTCTGTGATTCTACGAAATACTTAATTTGCCTGCAGCTTTCTTCCCTCTAAAAGAAGGGCGGAAGTAAAAAGAAAAACCAGAAGAAAAAAAAAAAGTAGCAATTTGTCTCATATTTAATACTTTCCTGAAAGAAGAGATGCTGTATTTGAATAGAAAATACTGTGAACGGGGTAAAACTGTTAGACCAGTACTAATTGCACTTCTATTTTTTATTTTATCTTTCACTTTCTATTACTTATATGATTTTGTAAGCCATTCACCTTGTTCTGCTTTTTTCCTTTTACTGAATTAATGCAGACTGATAAAAGAATATTAACTGACAACCTAGTTCTCATCAGACTCTTGACTGATCTAGGTAAGCTCCAGGTCTAGGTAGGTGCTAGGATTGATTAGGGCAGTTTGGTAGACAGATTTCCCTGTGCCACATACTGGCAGTTCACAAGTGACACTATAATAAGTGGGAATAGATAGGACATGGAGATCTTGAGTCCAGCCTTCACAAAAGGACTTACAGGGACTTTCCATGTCACCAGATGTTTCCCTGGGCAGAAAGCTTTCAGGGACCATCTGGGCCACCAGAGTGTAGGCATTATCAATTTTCCAGGTGCATGCTTCATCTGTTTCTCCCTCTTTGCCTCTTCATGTTTACCCAAGAAAAAGAAGAGTTTAGCACCATACACTTTTCAAGCCTGAGTAAGCAGCTTAATTATTCAGACAAAATACCATTGATTTGAACATGTCTGAACAAATGAAATTCAGGCTTGCCAACCTCATTGAGAAGGACAGCCAAACTTCTCAGGGAATTTCCAATTGTATTACTTACAGTTCTTGTTCCTTTCTTTTATTTCAGGGGCATTTGATACAATACAGCACAACTTCCAATATTGCATGTACACAGCTTCTTTTGAAATCAGAGCAGACTTTGCTTAAGATGCAGACCTTCAGCTTCCTCTGAATTCAAGAGCAACCACCAGGAAGGCCACAAAGATGATCACGGGGCTGGAGCACCTCCCCTGTGAGGACAAGCTGAGAGAGTTGGGGTTGTTCAGCCTGGAGAAGAGAAGGCTTCAGGGAGACCTTATAGCAGCCTTCCAGTACCTAAAGGGGGCCTACAGGAAAGCTAGGGAGGGACTTTTTACAAGGGCATGTAGTGACAAGACAAGGGGTAACAGTTTTAAACTGAGAGAGGGTAGATTTAGATTAGATATTAGGAAGAAATTCTTCCCTGTGAGGGTGGTGAGGCACTGGCACAGGTTGCTCAGAGAAGTTGTGGCTGCCCCATCCCCGGCAGTGTTCAAGGCCAGGTTGGATGGGGCTTTGAGCAACCTGGTCTAGCGGAAGGTGTCCCAGCCCATGGCAGGGGGTTGGAACTAGGTGGTCTTTAAGGTCCCTTCCAACCCAAACCATTCTATGATTCTATGAGTCTGTGTGTACCCAAAGACAATATATGAATCAGGGAAGCTGATAGAAGTGATAAAAAAATAAAATCACAGGCTGAATTAAGCATCCACTAAAATGAACGGGACTATACACATCTATGAATGTGCTACCCTTAAACATGAAGTGTATCTCACAATCCGTCGCTGACTTCTTACACCATAAATTCAAGTTTCTCTAACGTCATTCCATAGGGTCATTTTCCAACAAGCCACACTTTTTTTCTTCAGTCCTTCCAAGCGTAAGCATTTAGACAATGGACAATCATCTTCCTCAGTATTCACTTTTATCGCAGTAGGTACGCTACAAAATAGAGACCCTATATACTACATTTACTAAACGTAGGTAGGAAGCAATTTCCCAGGCTATAAATTGACCGTATTACTCATTATGTTATTTGCTAAAATAGTTGAACACCAACGAGTTGCAGATCCAAAAAATATGAAGAAACAGCTACCCAAAAAGCCCTAAAATTAAGTTCTTGACGCATAATAACTAATGCTGTACACCCCCACTCTTTATATTATGAACAATATGTACACTGTATTTATGCAGAAGAAACCAGTATTTAAAACTCTTACATTTATCATAAAAATAGATTTTATTACAGAAAACAGTGCCTTCCCACAAGAGATTCACAATTGATTAAAAAGGATGGCTTGTCCTAAAACACTTACATGATTGCATGCAAAGAAAACAGATGGTCTCTGTAACAGTAATTTGATTTCTTCCAGTAAACATTACTCATGATATAGAAAACGCTTATGTTGATCTCTTCCAGAATGATGTGTGCGCTTTGCATCTCTCTTTAAATGAAGCCTGTAATTCCGTTCAAGAAACAGCACAGCAGCTCTGGTTTCCCAACAAATCAAATAAAATCAGGTAGTCTAATGCATCATTCCTCACTTAAGAGCCTGACAACACAGAGATTGATTTTAACTTTTCACTCTTCCAGAAGTGCTTAACATAATGCCATGCTCTTTCTCATTTACTCCTTTTGTAACACTTCTTCATACAAAAAAAGAACACCATTTCTACCCTCATCTCTGCCTAAGAGAAGTATCATAAGCCAAAATACAATGCCTATTCTCTTCTGATTGCATCTAACATTCTTCTCCTTTAGATAGCTGCAGCTATATAAGAAGGGAAAAAAAGTCTTACTGATACGTCTCTATCTGTCCACCTCAAATTTTGTTCTATCCCTTGAGTCACACCAAGAATGCTGCTCAGGGAACTTCAGCACACAGATTTCCCCAAAATGGCTCTACTCAACTTTTATGCTTCCCAAACACTGGATGAAATGTGTTTGCCTTTGTAAGGCAGACAGCCCTCATGAGGTCGTCTAAATCACTGAAGTCCTTGGGACCAAACTGTGGATGGGAACTCTGTCACTTGTTGCCACAGGATGACGTCTGGGCTGATAAAGGATTCATGTTGCCTTTCGCACATCTTTTGCACTGGATGAATACAGGTGGGTCTTTCTCAAACGTACAAATTTAACCCCTACGAGTGCACCCTTAAATCTGGCCCTAATTTTTACAGGGACTTCATACCGGGGTATGTTCCATCATCTGCAAGTAATAATGTTCCTGCTGGGATGTAACCTTATTTGTCATTATCTTGTCTTGTTTGATTACTGTCGCTTCACCTGACTGGCCTGGACTTAGCCCAGCCAAATGAAGTAAGGGCACAAACCTATTAAATGCCTGCTGGGAACACCCTAAGCTGCCGCTCTTGTCAGTGGGAATTAAGGGTTCTCGGTACATTGTAACAGGTACTCAGACCCTTGAGAAATCGGGCTCTTAATTAGATATTCCCTCATGACATTGTGTGATTATTTAATGTTCTGACAAGATGCCTCAGCAATCTCACAGGCCCTGAATTAACTATCCTGGAAGAGCTCTTTGCCAACTGCAATTCTGTGAAACCTTTGTCATGCTTGGCCATGGAAGCAAATTGCATTTCATGGAGCATATGAAATGATTTACCCAATGAATTGGCTGAATTATATATAACACGAACTACTGGCCAGGCTTGAGATGTCCAGTTTTAAATAGCTGCTCTTTCTTTGTCTCTTTCCTAATCCCTCGCCTGTGCCCTCCCCTCCACCCTTCCACGCACACTTTTCATTGTCCCACTTGCCGGCAGAGCTCAGCAGCAGCAGCACCAGTCCTTGTGGCAATGTGGGATGATTCATCACCCAGTCTACATGAGGCAGATTAATACTGCCAGAGCAGTCCCTTATAAATTTCCCTTTCTCCTGTCTGGCTCATCTGCATTATAATATTTGTTACTCACACGTAAATTTCCAGCTCAAGCCTATCCATCCAGGGGCTGCTGAAGTTTTTTAATCTATACCGAAAAGTTAACGAAACCCCAACAGAGTAAACATTTCTGCCTTGCAGCTGACGCCATGTTATCAAACACATTAATAAAAGCTACAATAAGCATGAAAAACAAAGTGTAAATAAACAGAACAGTGCTGAATGACATAGTATCACCTAACAAATGCACACAACAAATAGTTGTCTTTCTATCATTCCTTACACATTACAGTTTTAGGCACAATCACCTCAGGGGAAAAGGGCATAGCATCAAATGTTTTCCACAGGATTTTAGCAGCAATGCCATTCTGGTTACTAAACCCTAGCTCAAGTGTGCAAAATTATAGTGCTTAGCAATCAATACTCATCTCCCCTCCACTTTGTAGAAATGGAAGCTAGAGAAGGAGTACTTGGACCACCTATCCTAACTCCTACGACACTCAAATACCCACCTCAGACCCAAGGACTGTAGTCAGAGTATATCAGCTATAGGGAACTGAAACGTGTGCTGCAGGCAAAGAGTAATAGAGGCAATGACTGTGATGAGAGGTATTAAAGTACACTCCAAAGGTTGTATTTTTAGGAAAAGCTTTATTAAACTTTAAACTTCTCCATCCCCGATGGGTTGCAACACACTTTCTGAGACCACTACGCAGAAATCACAGCATTTGCATGCTCTCTGCTAAGGCTTGTAGTTCCTACACTTGCAACTGCTTTTCAGAAGGTGTATTCAACTCCACTTCTCTGTGGTCACAATTTCTGCTAAGCTCAACTCAAAGAATTCACAGGCATGGAGTCTCTCCCAGCCTCCTCCCTGCCCTCCTACCCAGGCAAGATTCTTGCTTTACCCACTTGCCTTTTAGGGAGGCTTTTTTCATGCTTCTGTTGTTAACAACATTTCCATTGACTACATATTTTTTAATGAGCCTTCAACACAACCTTAAATTGTGTCTCACAAGCATCATCAAATCCACTTCCACAATGAGGAGTCTAACTTCAGATAAATCATTCTACCAACTAGTTTCAAGTACAACAAAAAGAGTTCCTTGAGTGCTTTATGCATTCTGGCAAGCTTCTGCTTTGCCAGGAGTGGATTAAATAACACTACCTCTATTATTCTAATAGTGTGGGAGATCATATAAAATATTTATATTGTGAACTGCAGGCAAAATGCCTACTCGAAATTATGCTCCGGAAGCTCAGCAAGATCTTATATTGATAGAAAAATACCTCAGTTTAAATAATTGGGCAATTTTAGTTACTCCTTATTCTACGGATCTCGCGTCATTTTGTTTTTCCCCCTTGGGAATGTGATCTATTTTCTATGTTCAAGGGTTTCCTGTGTACTAGTACAAACATCTCACCCACATCATACTGAATCACAGGGCCAGCATAGAGGTAACTATAAAAAAATACAGATGCTGTCAGTGCAGATCAGTGTTCTGCCTGAGCTTCTTCATTGCATTATACAGGGGATCAGACAGCTTTTATTATATAGCTATGAAGAAATTTGCTTAAGGCTCAATTTTCAGCTGACTTCCAAATTTGCAAACAAAGAGTTTGCATATGCAGTTATTTGCAAAGACTGTACTCACAAAACCCCATCAATGTGGTAAGTTGGCACCAATCTGCAAGAACAATGTTTATACAAACCAAATATGCTCTCTCCCCAGAGCTGTATTCTTAATTTTATTTGGGTTACTCCAATTCACTAGGTGAGTATGCACGACTGCTTTAGCATCTCAAGCCCTTTCTTACAAAAGCCACTTGTTTCTGCAGGCTCACATTCTAATTTAAAGGCGTTGTTTTTTCTTAAAACATGCCAAAAACTATGCTTTCCCCACATTTCACTATTATACAGTGCAAGATAGTTGGCATCAGATTCTGCAGCCGGCTAAATGCAGTGTATGCATGCTCGTGTTTTGCACAGCCCCAGGACAACGTGGCACGAGGAAGAAGGGCATGAACCATTCCTGTGCAGAATTTTCCCTGGCTAGCAGCATTTTCAGTCACTCTGGAGCCAGTAAGGACAGCTCACTGAATCCACACCAGCTTTGCCTAACCCTGATGATGCTCTGCTAAGCATCATCAGCAAGGAGAGGAATGAGGACTCGGGCAGAGGGAAGGCACGGTGGCACACAACAGGGAGTGCGCTGTGCCTGTTGTGTGCCACGTTGCCTTCCCCTCCATTGGCAGAAGGCATCAAAAGCAATCCCGCTGCACCTCCCATGCAGCCTTGCACATACTATGAACAGGCAAGCTCTTTGAAGGCAGATATCTCAGCTAACAGCTGAAGTCAGCTGTCAAGCAGATGTCCAAGCTTATGGCATTTTTAGTGGCCTTGGAGAATCTTCTCTGCAGGCTGTCATATGTGGTCCTCTCTACACTTAGATTCAGAGACTACTCCAGGTTGCCCATGCCCAGCTCAGCTCCCATTGCACACAATTTCCCTGACAAAACCAGCCGCACAATGCTGTTGATATGTGAGGTTCACCTCCTCGAGTGAACAGAAATGCCTTGCCCTCCAGCCTTACTCCAGTTAGTGAGGGCAGGCATGGGCAAGGGCAGCACAAGGAAGGGAAGCTGGCAGGAGATGAAGAACAGGTCTTCCTTGACTGTCTTGCTCTTGTCAATTCTGCCTCAGCTCCAGCACTGCCACTTGGCAAGGGCAGAGATGGGGCAGCAAGGCCCACCCTTTGCAATGAGAAAAGGGGCATTAAGCAGTGCCTGCTTTCCCTGATCCCTCCCCACTGCATGGGTCTGCTCCTTTATTTTGTAGGCACCTCGCACGCCAGTGTCCTCCAGCGCTCTCTTCCCTATCTCCCCCAAGGACCACCTTTCCCCTTGCCTGAACAGGAGTGCCCTGAGAGCAGGTCCCAGCCCTCTGGTTGCCAACTCCTTCTGCCCAGGCTGCAGCTGGGTCATGACACCCACTGGCATCCAGAGGAGTAACTGGTCTGTCCATTCATCCTTTCTGCGCTGGGCAAAGGACTTAGACACCCAGTACTCTCAACTTCAGTAGATCCAAAAGCATAAAGTCAATCCCACTCAAAATCAGGATGATTTTCCAGGAAAAAAACACAATCATGGTATTGTTGCCTGTCTTGTGACTTGTGAACTTCCTTCCCTTCAGCCAGCGTATGCAAAACTGCAATAATTTCAGACTGAAAAGTCAGCCTTGAATGCATTTAAAATGTGCACATTTCCTTTGCTGTTTATGCTGACACCACACTGACTCTCTGCTCACATCTATAAGAAAACCTATGCATTTCCCCTCAGTGGTCTGATTTCTTCCCACTTTCTCAACCTGACCCTCATGCTGACCCTCATACTCCTGCACTCCCACCAGTCTTTTTCTCCTTTTACTGTCCCCAGCAGAGCAAAAAAATACAGCTAGAAAAGTGAACAATAAACATCCATAACCCAGTAAGCACTCATGCCATGTATTAGGTTTTCAAATGATTTTTCAATAGAGATTTATCAGCTGCCTTGCTAGTGGATAGTAAAACACACAGCCAAACAGCACCTTCTCTAGCTTACTACTTTAATGATACTTAAAATTCTTAAATAAAACAGAATCAATTCTTGATCATTCACAGTATGTAAACCAGTTTTGCACTGCTCTCTTTTTTTGCAGTTAGCATCAACTATAAAAATACAGAAATTATCCAATAAATTTTGTTTATTGCTTAATAAATACACTCAATAATATACTGCTCAGTAAATAGTTTTTATTAAAGACAACAACATGACAACAGAATTATCCAAGTACCTAATGTAATTCATTTCAGATTTGTTCCATGCCTGGGACCCTAAAAGCACTTCCACAAATCTGTTCCTTCACTATCTCCTTGGACACAACCCCAGGAACAACAGAAATCCCTCATCCCTGCTTAAGCAGTCACAACTTGCCCTACAGCAAAACAGAAAAGCATCTCACATTATTGAGAGAACCCTTCCCAGTATTCCTGCAGAAATAGCAAGGTGTTTGATCTTCAGTTCCATTTTAATCTAGATACGACTTCCCTCACTGTGTAGACACAACCTTAGCATCAGACACACTGTTGACTATTTCAAGGTGTCTACGCCGGACAGTAAGCAACTAAGGATGTGGCTGGAATGTCCGCAAGGCTGCAGCCTATATAAGAACTGCAGTTAGCCTACAATTTCAAGTAGACTCCAGCAGTCTGATACTGGGGGAGGGAAATATTTCAGGTAACCCGAGAGGGTCCAGTCCCACAACAGGATTGCCCTCAGATGTGAAGCTGAGCTGTTTATTTTATATTTAAACAGCCTTGCTGACATTTGTATGCTCTGCAGAGCAAGGAGGCAGATAAGACTTCAGGTCAAGCCAAGCATTCAGCTACTTAGCAGTATGTCCCAAGGTGACAAGGAGGGCTGAATTTTTGCATCCTTTCTTTTGGAGACCTGGGCAACAAATACAATGAAGCAAATACAGACCAAACATTTGAGTAAGAACTGCCGTGTCCGACACAAAGAGAAAATCTATTGTGCTTTGAATTTCCTTGCCCTAAGATCTTCAGTGACAACACGTTGTCAGCAAGTAGGATTCTATCGATGCAATCCTCCTCCCCCTGGCAAAATAAGAACCAGGTTCCCCAATACTGATTTTAATATTAAAACATGTTCAGAGAGAGTCTTTTTCAGGTTCTCACTGAAAGTCTTGCTTGGCTTTATGGCTTGTCACAGCTGACATGATTCTTAATCAGAGCTCCTTTAAAAACACAGTGAATAAATAATAATATCTGGAAAACTAGGACATTCAAACTTTGATTCACATAGCACATCTCTCTAGTCTCATCATACATTATGTATAGCTGTACTATATTTTGAAAGAAACTGCTGTGACGTGTTTTCAGTGGGAGATATACGCATGACTACAGAGTCTACAGCATACCAAAACCCAGGATTCTGATCTGTGGAAGATGTTCAGGTAATTAGGCAAAACTCCAATACAGGAACTTTTTGCCCCAAACCAGAAATATTTTAGATTGATAACGAAACACTTAGATTCTCTATTACTGTGAAGGTATCTCATGGGAGTTATAGTTTAGGTGCCCCAGCAGCCCAGTGTCAAGGATATTTAATTTTCCTAAAACTCCAGTTTGCTATGTGAAGACTATGTCATTAGAAATAATCAGACTCCAGCTGGTATACAATAAAGACCCATAGCTGCCTACTTCTATCATGTTAGTTTTGCTTTTTAAAGCAATGGTAATTATTGACAAACTGGTATTGACTCTGATCTCTTTAACTGTTATGTAGATAAATTTTCATCCTTATCATTTACTTGACAGTGCTAACATCACATCCCAACTTTAATGATGTGACTGAATTTAAAGATTCATAAATTCATTACTACAGCACATATCAAGGTTAAGAGAGAGAGAATTCCCTTATCAGTATGAAGGACTCGTACAGTTTGCAACAATCCTAGATGAAATTACCCTTTTGTCTTTCAATAAGCAGAAATCTCCTGCAGTGGCAAATGTTCATAATGGACTGTTTCATCTTGGCAATCATCTGAAAAGCATCTAATTTAATTAAAGCTTTAGGACAAAGTGATCTCTCCTTTAACAATTAAATATTTATGTTAACACACATATCACTTAATTGGCATAACATATCAAAGGGTATTAATTGATTGTGTAGTGTGTAAGGACTGAAAAAAAAAGTCTAGCACATGTTTAAAAGTCTTTTCTGTACTAAACACTAAATAAAAAATTGCAAGGCAGAGAAAGGGCATCAAAGATACCCTTACCCCAAAGATAAGACAACTGAGATTTTAATGATCATTAGCTCTATACTACCACTATGCTAACTGCTGGCAGTACAAGCTATATGACAAGTCACCAGAAATGCTGTGTTCACAGAAGCCGCATTAACTAATTCTGGAATTGAGAGAAAGAACAGGAGCAGAGATTAGAGAGATCCTAGACTCAACAGTAGGTCTGTGTATTCTTGGTCATTAATCACTGTTGAACACTTGATTCCAGAGCTGCGCCAAAGAAGCTATAAGTGGCATAATATTATCTATGTCAACATGAACTGTATAACGAAACAGTATCTACAGCCTACATCATCTCGACAAAGATCAAAAGAATGTATCACATTTTATTCAATTATCTGGCAGAGAGAGACATAATTTAAATATGTAAGCCACACTAATTGGAAACATCCTTTTCAGGCTTTTTTCTGCCTTTTTCCTAGGGAATTAGAACATATCCGTGAAAGGGAGGAGGTGAGAATTTGTCTGAATAGTTGCTAAAATTAACTTAAATGTGCAGTTACAGGCCATCTCTTCAGCTAACAAGCACTTACTGATACCATTTTATTTAGTAAGAAGCTGACTTCTACACTAACAAGAAGCTCAATGGGGAACATTCAAGCAACTTTATGGGGGGAAAAATCAGAAATTAACCTCTTATATACTACTTTTTGAAGTCTTACAGGCTCTACTGTTAAAGCCACATTTATTTATTTCTCTATCAAAGGTCAGAATAGGAAACCAAAAATTAACAGGTTTAGACGTTCAGTACCAATTCAAGGGACTAGTTCTGACATAGATACGTGTGATTACCCTGTTACATAGCCATTTGGAAGTGTAAAAGCTGCTCATCGAAGTTGCAAATATTAGCAAATAAAACCTGTTTAAGCTATAGTGTTGACACTTTAAGCCGGCATGAACAGATGCTGCTACCAAATGTAGCTCTGGATCTCTCTGTTAATGTTGCTGCCTTTGTGGGTTTAACCCAGGCCGATTCGTTCCAGAAACACTTGTGGCAACATCAGAGAGAACACAGGCAAGGGAATAAAGCAGTCGGGTGGAAGGAGGACAGGATCACTTCCTTCAGTGGCAATAGAAGTTTGCAGTGCTTGATCTCATCTCCACCCTCTTTCCTAAAAGCAGAAAAGGAAGCAGGAGGGAGAGAATATCTCAATCCCAAACCAGGACTCTTCACTCTACATCTCAGAACTAGCTGCAAGACCCAACCAAAGGTATACTTCCATTATTTGCTAGTGAAAGAAGAAAATATGACAACTTGCCAGAAATTCTAGCAACAAAAATTTTAGAACTGATGCACTCCTAATAGGAAAGCATACCAAAGGATGGGTAACAAATATCTAGCAAATAAAGAGAATGGTGTCTAGGAAAAGACAAGGGATTTTTAAAAATTGAGTGGTCCTCTGTGTAAACAAAGAAGGGAGACACAGGGTGTAAATTTGCTATGTGTAACATCCCCAAAATAAAACATAAAGTCATATAAGCATTACTAGTTATTTCAGCCATATACTGCTTGAAAATACAGTCTGTGGATGCTCCCCAGCATTTATTAAAAAAACTATGTCAATATCTAGTCCCAAATTTCAGTGATTTTGGAAAAGCTTGTTTCTTATACATATCCTGATCACTACTACACTTAAAGCACTTGTATAGGAGCAGCTGCTTATGAATCTTTCCAACACAGTTCTGTGCACATTCATTTGGCAATGAACTTTCCCACCATGATTTCCTTCAAAATAGATTACATGCTATTCATCAGTTTTCTAGGGCTATGTTTTACAATTAAGAACAACATTTGGTTCCCTGAGGGCCTTTAGAAACAAAAGGAAGTAAACATCAAAGAATTGTTCAGGAAACTTCGATCTAAGATGGACTGAGCAGTTGATGAAGGTTTTGTTCAGAACTGTAACATGCAATGGCTGTACTAGATCACAACACATAGTCCGGTACTCTACCTTTGACAACAACTAAAAACAGATACTCATGGTGAAAAAAAATTAAAAATCAATCAAGTAAAGAAATTTTAGTAATCATTGTGTTTGGAACTTTCTGAACCTGGACTGTTTTGTCCTTAATCAGTATGGAGACATCACTTTAAAATATATTTTTCAAATTTATACTGAAACCATACATACTTTCAGCATCTAAAATAGTGTAGAAAGAAAAGTATTTCCTTATGTTTTAAAAATTCTGCAACTTTTTTTGATGACTTCTGTTTCTTCAATTGTGAGAAACACTGAACACTTTTTTTGTTTAACATTCCTATTTCATATTTAACCATATCCCATCTCAGTTGTCTCTTTTCAAAGCTGAAAAACTAGGCAATAAAATAATAGATGATATTCAGTGTTGATAAATTCAAAGGAATATATATGGAGAAGAAAATGCCCTCTTACTATTCAAATACACTGCTGGGTCTGAATTCACTATTGCTGTTGAGGAAACAGATCTCAGAATCACCATGGACAGTTTTATGAAAACTTCCAGTCAGCTGCAGTGGTGGTCAAAAAGGCAAATATAATGGTATTGATAACCAGTAAAAGAACAGAGAACAAAATAGAAAACAAATTATAACAAGCAAATAATAACAACTAATAATAATAATTAGTATTAGCATAATTGAACATTATTATGTTGTATATTGTTATTATTATTTATTTGTTATTACTATTTATTTGTTATTATTATGCTATTGTGCAAAACTAGCATGGACCTATACCTTCACTGATGCACACAGTTCTGCTTCACACTCTGTGAGAAAGAACAGAGGAAGGCACAGCAAGGTATATATCATATATTATATACTACCCCATACAGAGATCTCAACAGGCTGGAAGACTGGTCAACATGAATTAAATTATGTTTAACAAAGATAATTGCAACATCCTGTAACCTGGGATGGAATAATCCCAAGCAGCAGTGCAGGCCAGGGACTGACTGGATGGGGTGTGCATCGCTGCAGCAGTGAAACCAGTCTGGGGCCTCGACTGCATCAGCCAGTTTAAAACCAACAGATGAAAGATTGTCACTGTTTCATTTGGCATTTGTTAGGTCACACTTGGAATAACGTGTCCAGTTTTGGACCCCCACTTCAAAAGAGACACGGAAATATTGGAGATGGTCCAGTGAAGGGCCACCAAGTTGATCCGAGGGTTGGAGACCTTGATGCGTGTTGAAAGGTCGAACGAATTCAGTTTGCTCAACCTAAAGAAGAGAAGGGGCAGAGGGGAGTCTTATCACATTCTCTCAATACCTAGAAGTTGGTTATAGAGAAGAAGGACACAGCGACAGGACAAGAAGCAAAGGGCATCAGTTGCTTCAAAGGGAAATTTCATCAGTCTGTATGAAAAACTTCTTCACTGTAAGAACAACCAAGCATTGGAATGGGTTGTCCAGAGAAGTGGTGGAATCTCCCCTGCTGGAAGTAATTCAGAACTTGTCTTGTTGGGCCAATGGATAACCTAATCCAAACCCCTGCTGTCAACTGCAGGTGGGCTCAGATGACCTCCAGAGGTCCCTTCCAACCTAGGCTCTTCCCTGCTTCTACACGGGAGGGCAGCAGGCACAATGGAGTTTCTGAAACAGCTTCCACAGAGAGGAGGAAGCGACAGACTAGCACTCTTTAACAATGAAAAAGAAATGACAGAGGACAGAAAGGGGGAAGACAGAGGTTTACAGCGTCATAAAAGACCCAGAGAAGGTAAGTATGGAACAGATATTCAATCTTTTTCACGATACAGGAAGGAGGGGATATAAGATGAAATTTTCAAAGGGAAGACTTGAAGGAAACCAAAGTACTCCTACCAACAAAACATAACTACCGGTGAAACTCACTGACTTATATTTTCTGGGTATCAAAGAATAAAGGGAGTCAAAAGGACATTCTGAAATGAGTCCATCAATGGCTGTTAATAGTAGAGATGCAGAATCAAACTCTGGACAGGAAGTCAACAAGCACCAAGCTGACCGAACATGGGAGAGTATACCATGGCAAGGATCATGGCATGTACTCATGCCTTTTCTGAAAGGATTTTCCATATTTGGAAAACTAGAGCTCATGGGAGAATGAGAATGTTTTACCTAAAAATATCTGAACAAAAATAAACTCTGATGCCTTTACTGCCATGCCTGAATCAGGAAAACATTCACCAGCTCAACGGCTCAACACTTCCCTAGGAATTCCAAGCTGCTCTATTAGTCTCATTTCAGGCCCACGGACTGCATAGGTTTGTGGCCAAGAAAC
>JAOBAS010000045.1:16388782-16442288 GCA_025311575.1 Elanoides forficatus
ATACTGAACTCAAAACATAGCACCGTACCAGCTACTAGGAAGACAATTAACTCTATCCCAGCTGAAACCAGGACAATTATAACAAAGACAATATAGAGAATTTGTTTTCCAGAGGCAGTAACACAGACAGGAGTTTTGCTTGAATAAATAATATTCTTGATTTTGCATACAGGATAGTACTGCAGCTTTAAGACTTCATGTTTAGCAGGATGTGTGGTTTTTTTACTGGTGAAAGAAGTGTTGGGATTTTGTGCCATTTAAAAATCTTATTTCAATTTGGATTTTATTTCCTGCTAGTAAATCCAGAATAACACTTTTATGTTGTTTGACAAAATTATAAAAGTGCTTGCACATATATCAACTGCTCCTCATTAAGAGGGGCTTTCACATCAGCATTCCTCTGCCCCCATAGAACAGATGTCATGCCATTTTACAATATATAATTCTAATTTATCAACATGAGTAATGCTGAATTACAAAAACAAGTAATTGTTGGCAGACAATATAAACAACTCATTTAAAGCATTCTCTCACTGCTATACTTCCAATTCCTGCCTCAAAAAAACACTTAATCTGTGACTGATTCTCCAAACCATGGATTCAAAATCAATGTATTAGTCCATTTTAGGAACAGGAGGAGTATTGCTCTTGGAGAGTTATTTAATTTTAAGGAATTTAGGTCTTAGTGCTGCTTCTACTGAAGTCATTGGGAGTTCCAGTAAAGACTCTGGTAGGAAAAAAAGCTAATTATATATGATTGAGATGGAACAGGTTCATATTTTCAGACTTAGATTCTTTAGTCCTAATAAATACAGGTAGAAAGAGGTCAGCTCCTCAGAGCACTTCCATTGCACAGCTGCATACAATGACATGTACATACTAAGCTGGTCATGAACAGAAAAAGATTAACTATTTATTTATATTAACATCTCTGTTCACTCTTTTCTCCCATCAGCTTTGTTTCAGAAACAATATGACAAATTGTCACTTGGTGTTGTATTCTGTTTTGGAAAGGAAAATATTGGAATCACAGTTTCTGGTGAAATAGAAATTACAATTTCTGAAGAGTTCTAGAGAGGAATAACTGCCATGAAGGCTTGTCTTGGACTGTTAGTGCCAGCCACTTACACCAGGGAAAGAAACTCTTATCTTTCTTAGAGAAGCAGAATTTCATACAGAAACCCCACCAAAACCTCCATCTGAACACAAACCGTCATTTTCACCCACAAGTAGGCAGTCCAGTTGCCCATTCAACACCAAGCTTGAAATCAAGATTCCTCTTCCTTTTTTGCCAGGCTCTGGATGACTTTCATATACAGTACAAAAGAAGCCAACAGTCACTACGCAGCCTAATAGTGTTTGGTATCTGTCCCCCCAGGCCCCTTGCTTTAATTCATTCACTATGCCAAGGACAGTTAAAAAAGCGTGGCCTGGGAATCCATCTCTCTAAGCTCTAGCGCTACCATTTTATTTTCTCGTTTGAGAGTCATTACTTCATGTACTGTCTTTAACTCCTCATACATAAAGGGCAACAAAACTCTCTGCCTCATATTTTGGTGCAAATATGTGCTTGCTGAATAGCTCCAGGAGGGCTCATCAGCTGCACTGCTAGCATTTCTGAACCACAACAGCAAAAGGACAAGTGCTTCTCTGGCTGCTGCTTCTCTGAGGCTCTTCAGAGATGCAGGAGAAAGAGCTGGATTTTGCCACATAGCATCCTAGAGCTGCAAACAAGTAGAAACACCAATTTGGAATTCTACATAACACATGGTTCAGCCCAGCCCATACCTCTGATATGTAGGGCAGGGTGAATCGAGGACATCCTGCAGTGCTCTTTTGATCTAAATGCCAGAAGTTATTTATAAGTAACTACACAGTAAATGTTTTTCACAAACTATACCATAAATGTTATTTGTAAAAAAATTAACACATGATACTATTTAGGAATGTGAATTCTGATGCTACAAACATGTTGGGAGAAATGTAGCTGGACAGTTTTGATGTGAGATGTGTTATTGATTAAATACACAGGCGTTTATATTAATTTCAAAATACATAGACACTTGTACAGCTCTATATACATTAAAAGTGATTTTTTTTATATCCTCCGTGGATTACTGATAACTATGCAAATAAGGAACATTATTGTAATGTTTTTGTTTTGTCTTCTGATTGCAATCAATTGTGTATCTTTTTCACTGTCTGTTGGAGCAGCACATACTAGACCTAATAAATGTTTCCATCCAGTAACAGGCAACATCCACTGTAGGTAGATTTAATTTGTGCTGTCAGAAGCAATACTGCACCTAATGAAAGATCCCTCCATGCATTTTTGAAGCATGATAATGAATGCTATGCAGCTGAGATTAAGAACAAGCTCTCTACATAACATTTCTTCAATCAGTTCTTTTAATTTTGTAAGAAATACTTCAGGTTTTAAGGACTTAACTTACAATGCGAATAATTCGCTTTACATTTACTAATGGGAATGTTTCCACTGGCATACAGAAGACTATCTAGGAAAGTAAACAATACATTGAGGAAAAAGATTTACAGAACTTCCCTTGAAATCATGTTTTATCTATTTTCCCTTGGTAAGTCTTCCATTTACGGAGGACATACTTTTCCAAGGCTTGCATGCTCACCTGTAACATTTGCTTTCATTTTTTCTACTCTATTTTTCATTCTTCCAGACAGAATTAATTGCATAACATTAATTAAACTAATACTTGAGCGAATATCTTTCCTACCTTTCAAAAAGTATTCTCATTGTTTTCTTTTTACATTGAGATAATTTCTAAGTTCTTAACTTAGCAGGGTGTACAACTTGTGACCTGTGATGTGCATAAATAATTTTGAAACAGTTGTAGATCCCAGCTCCAGAGAACGGTAGAGCAAAGCTGGCTTTCTTCCTTTGTAAAAGTGGAAGGCTATTTCAGTAAGTAGGTTGCAACTATCTGCAGCACTGACTGGCACCACAAGCATCTCCATATAGGTAGCACACAGGCACATTTTCATGTCCTCGTGCCAGGCTTCTTCATGTGGTAGCCCATGAGCCAAACTTGGTCCACGAGAGAGTGCCATTGAATAAGATCACTGCTTACACAAAGCCGAAATTGGAGGAACCTATGGAGAGACTCATCAAACAGCCAAACATTTCAAGGCTCAGCCTCGGGCCTACACAGTGCATATTTTCTTTCCCATCTGCCTGTCTTCCAAAACCAGTAAGAGTCCTGCACTATGCTCTGTATTTCTCTTCCCGCACGTCAGCTTTCCTGTTTCAGCTCTGTTCTCCAGTTGCTTCAGTACACAGGTGATACCACCTTAGACTCTCTAGCATGAACACAAGAGAGTGTTGCTTACTCCCTCTGTCTGCTTCCATTTATGTCACATCTGAATTGGACCAATTGTATCTGTTAAGCTCTATATGCTATTTTGGAAACATCCCCTACTTTGCTGAGTTCAAGAAGCCTGCTGTAAAGTATCCACTGCAGAGAATGCTTCATTCACCTTTCAAGCAGACTTCTCACCACCCCTTCACTAACACCTTTTGCAGTTCTCTCTATAATACATGGCTTTTGACAGAGTCAATTCTTACCTTTACAGGTAACTAAGTGAAGAAAGGTCTAAGAGGCACAGAAAAAAAGCAACTGTACCATGTCATCCATGAGGATAACAGCGTGTAATAAAGAGTCGAGGATTTCTGCAAGTGTCCGACTTAGCCACCATAGAGGAAGAGGTAGTCCATGGGAAATGCATGGCCAAATCCAGTTCATCTAGCCCAGCTTCACATGGTTCTCTTCTTCACACAGTAGTCTGCATGACTATGAGTCTCCAGCTTTGCAAGTACCAGAGGAGGAAGTAATGAATCATCTACTGTAAGACTTCACTACCATCCTTTTGTCCTCTGATATTATTACATGCTACACTGGGAGGCAAGGGAAATATTTCCTTCCTGGAGCATTATTTTTAATGAGTGGTGTATTTGTGGTTTAACAGTACGTTTTGGCTAATTGATTCAAGAGGAAAAGAAAAGGTTTCAGTTTTTAATATTGTATCTTGAATCATTATTCTTCAACCATAATGAGTCAGGTTTGTGATTTTTTTCCCTAAACTCCCTGTGTCTACTTGTCAATTTTATATTTGACTGCTTCATTTTGTTTTCATTTTGACAGCTGTTGTGTTTATATGTGTGTTTGTATGTGTCTGTGCATGTGTGTATGCATTTATATATAAAAATACTGTTCTTAATACTTGTGTTGTTAGCCTAGATTACCAGATTATCAACATGCAATTTTGCGTATGGTAGTCTTTCAGATGTTTAAAATTATATTCTTGAATAGAAACCTTAGTCACAATGGTGGCATTTTTCTAGCTCTATTAGTATTGTCACTTGTGTAAAGGGACAGTATCATCTTTAGTATGTCACATGGAGGAGGCATTTACCGTTTATTAGTAGGTATTTGATAAAAACAGTCAGACTTTTTCCTAAGTCATAATTTTACATATTTTAAATCTCCAGAAGCCAGATATAGACTCATTAGAGCACCATTTAATGAATGGACAGTATGTGTACAACTACATATAGTGAGGATTTTATATGGCCAAACCCAAGGAGAAATGGTTGCTGCTGTCCACAAAGGCTTTCGGGGCTACTGTTTATTCTGTGGAGGAACTTTCTTCCATCAGAAAATGCTTCATAATTTTCACTGATTTATGATTGTCAAAACCATAGCAGTTATGGGACCCAGTCACTGGCTTTACTTATCCTGAAGGGGCAGAATGACAATTGGGTTAATTGCACGTGAGTCTGAGTGCTTTGATGTGCACCAATAAAGCTTAGGTTCTTTGTTCACTGATTCTTGGGAAAAAGACATCAAGCTTTTAAAGGTCAGAAGTGGTATAAAATGCAGCTATTTGTTTCACAAAATGGCGAGATAGTACATGTCAGGTGCTTTGATCCTGTAGCTCACTGAGGTCACCTACTCAACCATTAAAACCCTTTCTTAGATACCTTAGTTTCCCCTTGAAGATCTCTTGTGCAAGCTGTAGTGAAATCTGATCTTGTACAGTCAGTAGCAGGTTCACAGCCCAAGGTCACATTTTATGTTTGAAGGCTAAGATATAGATGGATAATAAGACATTACATTTAATGAGATGGGCCCAGTAGGGCAATTAGGAGTTGACTATAAAGCACATATTTCCTCCAGGTTCACATGAGTGTTTCTATAGAGATTTGAAAAGCAGCAGTGCCAGGGAAATGGATGCACAAAGAACGAAAAGAATCATGTGGAAGATTTTCAAAGACCTAGAGGATACTCAGGAGTCTATTCACTGGAAACATCAACTCAGTGAAAATCAGAGAGAGACAGAGGCCTAATTCTTCTTTCTGTCTTTGAAAACCTCCCATGATAATGCAAAAAATAACTAAAAGTCCAGAAGACTCATTACTTATTTGAATGAAAAAATTCTGCTTGGGAGAAAGAAAATAATTCTTTGGACTTTGTCAGTAAATAATTTTGTGTGAGAAATATTTTAGATTCACAATGATGAGAATAATGTCTGGCCTTATAATCTTGTAGAAAATAAAATCGCCTATCACAACACCTTCTGAAAACTGTAAGTGCAAATGGCTGTAGTCACACTAGCTAGAGAACAGGCTGCAGCTGGGCTACTTCAAAAGGCAGGTTTTAAGTGGCATGTGAAGAGTTATGGAAAAGCACTGCATTATTCTGGTTAGCAAAGAACCTGCCTTTCAAAGATTTTCAGTGTTTATCCTCTGATGCATAACTAAACTGTTTCCTTCAAGAAGTGATACTGACTTTAGACAGAAACACAATCTTAGAAAATAATGATTTATAAGAAATGCCATGTATCAAGCTATCATATTGAGAGCATCAATAGCCAAGTCACATAGGTAAAGAAGTCTGCTGTGAAGGATTTCAACACAGAATTGCTCCTGCCACAAGAATTTCTTAGTCTGACAGAGTAGCTAAACCAGAGAAGGCTTTGGTTCAAAACACACCGTGAAGAGCAATGCCCATTGTAGAATGTGGCCTCTGTATTCCAGATTAAGCTTATTATATGAACACCTGAATCCATATCCTTGCCAGTGGCTTACTTTTAGAAAGGAATCATTTCACATCCCTAAATTACCATCTAGATGGACAGAATGACTGTTCTGCGTAAGTAACTCAGCCCCTCAAAGTCCTGGGAACTGTGAAATTTCAAAGGCAGTTGTCACTGTATGATCCCCCCTCCCCGCCCCCAAAAGAGCCATTCATTTGGGAAGCACAGGTAGCTCACATTCTCTGAACCAAAGCATCCCATTGCAGCAAAGTTTACTTTGAAGGAAGATGAACTGGATCAAGACTTCTGCTTAGGCTTACTTTGTTTGGAATTGCTAGCAGGGGACCTCAGCTATTCTGAGGAATAGCTCAAAAAGTTCATTAATTAATTTCAAAGAAGCCAAAGCTAAAAAAAGAGGGAAGATTGGAAAATGATGTCTAGAAGGTACTCCTCTGCTCTCTGGAGTTGATCTTAAAATATCGATGGTGCATTATGTGCTGGAAGAATGTATAATAAGTGGAAGAAATTTTGCAGATATCCAGCGAGGTGCAGGAGTTCAAGATTACCTTTTCTTTGACATGTAGTGGAAAAAATAATGGCCATTACTAAAAAGAACTGAGTATTTTCACTAAATTCACTCACTGAATGAGAGCATGACTGAATTACTGGCTGTTACCTAACCAAGAAGTCTCAGAGGGAGAAAAGACTGGTCACCCTTTCACTAAACATGTGAGACAAGGTATATTCAGGCAATAAATGTAGGCCTATGACAGGTTTGCTGTACTGGTAGCCACCTCAGGAGTACTATTATCCCTTTATGAGGCTAAAGGCTCAGTAAAATATCAGATACTTCTGGGAGAAATGGGGAGAGGTGTTACCACAGTGTGCAAAGCATCAAAGGTAAGACAATAGGCAAAGTTCTTGGCTCTGTGTCGATTGTGCAGGAATTTGTCAGCTGACACAAGCTTGACTCGCAAGACCTTTTCCGCGCTAAATCCTGTGGGCTTTGGAAAGCTTAAATTGCTCCATACTTTTGAATGGAGCAAGTTGGAGTGAATCCTTTTTTGTTCTGTGCCACTTGGCACTTGGGTAGCTAGAGAGTGGCTTTCATGACTCCCTGTGATTTTGAGCAATTATTTAGATGTTCCTATTGCTTTCCACCCAAAGTGATTACAGACAATGGCATATCATTGTTGAGGGCTGAAGGCTCCCTAAAAGACCCAAGAATGGACAAGAATACAGGTGATGGGTTTGCTGTATTGTCACCCGCAACAGAGGGTATGGTCCTTTCCATCTCATTTGCATTCCAGGAAAAAAAAAACAATTTTAAATTGTGATTAACTTGTTACTTGTAAATTGTCCATCCCTTCTCTGTGTAATTCAACATGGTTGTTTTATAAAATGAGACTTTAGATCTCCCTCTGAAGAAAAATACATCCTTTAGTTGACAGTTCCACGTAGATCAAATAAAGTATTCTTCTAAGTCCTAGACTTCTCAGGTGATAAACACTGCGCAATGAGGTCTGTGAATAACAAATGCTATATACCATAATAAAAGTACAAATCACTTAGCTGTGTAAAGAGGCAAAAGGGGAAGTGAATATCGATGAAGCATTCCCAGAACTGTTCTTAAACAAAGAATAATTTATTTGGCTCCCAGTTACAATGGTCTGACAGGAACAAAACTACTGAATTTGAGTCCTCAGCTACGCCAGAGGAACACAATAAAAGTCCTCCTGGCTTACAAGCACTGTCCTCGAACTATTCATTTTCTGTACCTGCCTTTCAAGGCACCAGTTCTACTCAATACAAATGCACACTGTCTTTTCAGACTGTCCTCAGCCCAGCCCCATTGGATCAGCACATCTATTGGTCAGCATTTCTCTGTTTTGGCTCCTGTTTCTAAACAAAACAAAAAAATCTGCTTGTGTTTTCCCAAGCAGTCACAACGCCCAAATAGGCCAGTTACCAATGGTTACCCTGGCAGGATTTAAACGTGGTCTTTTGCCATCTTACCTTATCACACCATTTCATGTTGAGGTCCACAGGGTGGAAAAAGCATACCTTCCTGAGCAACACCAATCTGCAGGGCTACGAACTATTTAACAAACACAGAGCTCCGGATATTTTCCTCTGACGCACTCTGTTATTATCTGTACATTCCTTTCAAAGTGGAGCACAATGCACAGCACAGATCTATACTCTAACTGTTCAGCAAGACGAAAGAATATCTTTAAGGCATTTACCTAGAGTTATAAACAAATAAATATTGGCTCCTCGAAGTCGTCTGCTTTGGACCAGAGGCTAGCTGATTCACACTCATTGAGCAGCATACTTCTGATCTAAATTCAGTGAGATTATTTATAAGATAATGTTTTTCAGCCAGAGTAAAGTTTTCCAAATGCAGCCCCTGGGTTTCAGCTATTGTGTAGACCTTCCTGTTCCTCACTTCAGAGACTTACTCCTAGAAGAAAGGACTGGTTTCATCTTCTTCAATAAAACTCTAATGTCATTCAATGTAGGCTATTCAGATCTGATCATAGAAGAGATTTTCACAGATGCGCAGTGGCGACAGAATTATTGTTATTGCTATTATTGGTTTCTTGGCTTGAACATTACCCAAAACTTCATAATGTTGTTTCTACTAAAGTAAGAAACAGATTTGTTTCCGCTAAAGTAAGAAACAGATTATAAGCATTTTGGTTAAGTGTAATGCTGCTTATACACATACACACATAGGGAAAGAGAATTTTTAAAAAGCAACAAGTCCTGTTGCCTGAATGCAGCAGAAAGAAAAGAAGAAAAACAAGCAGGGTTTTCTTCTGCTCAGGTTTTCTGTTACAACAAGCCCTGTGCCCAAGAAGTCCTCCCTTTTCCTTCTTTTCAGGGTCACACTCACAGATTCCCAGACCAGCTGCTTTTATAGCCTACAGCTGGCATTTCTGCTACCAAGCACAAGCCACAGTCTTCGTAGCTTCTCTCTAACATTTCATTCTGCCCAAAGCCTCTGATCAAGCCTTCAACTAGTACTGTTTAGCTGCATGCAGGAGCTGTTTGTTCTTGCCTCCCCTGAAAAGTATCGGTTTGTACACCTGCAGACTAGTGCATAGGTGCACTACTGCCCTTGGATCTGAGATTCCCTGCCTAATGGCTGGCATACGGCCATGAATTCCCTCCAAGGTTACCCTCTCCCTGGCCACATCTTCTTGGATCACCTGCATAATCCTGAAAGAACCAGTCTGAACAAAATAAAATGCCTGCTTTTGAAACACACGCTTGTTCACCTTTGTCCCCTCCAGAAAGAAAGAACTTTCCCTGGTTTCTAAGACACTTCTGGTTTTGTTTATCTTAGCAACTCTTCACATTTTCTGTTGGCTCTTTCTTCTTGTTGCATAACCTAGTTGATGCTTGCAGTCCAATTTTATAGACATAATGCCCACATTAAATATTTTATTTTAGCAAAGATTTTACCATCTGTACTTATAATATTTACTGCCCAAACGAATACTTCATTCTTTGGGTTTAGCATGTTTCTCTTCAGTATATATGTGTTTATTTTAAGTCTCACGAAAGACACCTGGTACCCTGCAAAATTCCATGTATATTTTTGTTATCGGTTTCCACCTTGCCATGTTCACACACGGACACAAAGAATAACCTAAAATTATCAATTAAATTATTTTAGACTAAATTACATTTTCTTATTTGCTACAAGAATAATATAGCCTACATATCTATCATAGAAAAATATTTGTGGATACAGTTCATGGGCCTACAGTCTCTAGGGAATGTTACAAATCCATACAGTGTTCCCAAACATCCAAACATCTTTAGGAATTGAAGGATATGTAAAACTGATTGCCATCAAAGAACTCCTTATATTGCACACATCAGTAAGGACGTTCATGTAAATTGTTTATTCACATAGTGAAAGAAATATATGTGAAAAACCAATATAAATACTAGGGGAAAAAATCAAACCTTCACACAGGTAGAAAAACTCTCCCATTCTAAATCCCACATTTTATTTTCAAAGGAATGTCTAGAGCTACTGTGTTTACCAGCCAGCAGCAACCCCCCAGCTCTGAAAACACAGGAAATGTAGACAATGCAAAAGAAAACAATGATCTGTACTTCTATTATACTTTATAATCCCTTTTTTGAGAGCAAGATGAGGTTCAGATTTTTTATGTCTGGTTTCCATCAAGTGATCTTGCATGCATTTGAAGACATTAATTCTTAAGTTCAAAAAAACCCCTTATATCTTAGCTTCACTCTTACCATATGTTGTACTACATTATTTAACATTTGATAGCAATGGGTATTGCTAAAAACACTGGAACCAATTGCCTAGAGAGGTTGTGGGGTCTCAATCTGTGGAGATATTCAAACCCCAGCTGGACAGGGTCCTAGGCAACCTGCTCAAGTTGAGCCTGCTTGAGTAAGAGGGGTGAACTGGATGATTCCCAAGAGGTTCCTTCCAACCTCAATGATTTTGTGCTTCTGTGAAATAAAAGTATGTATGTTTACTGCTGTAAGCCAGGCAAGTCCTTCAGTATTCCTTTTTTTTAATGACATAAGCAAAACATAAGACTGTTTTTGCACTTAAAATTAGACAAGCGATTAAACAATTTGATATATCCTCATATCTCATTTCAGTGGAGAGGTTTAACCTGCTTCACTTTGCTGATGCATGGAAAAATCCCAAGCTTTAAGAGCCCCTTCAAAAATAAATCTTGTTAGCTGCACATTAAACATGATCAGTAATTAAACATGGAAAATTTTATTCTTAAATTTACCAATAATCTATGAATACATAGATACAAGATGAGATAACCACTACTTGTAAGCATATACATATTGTGTCATACTGCATTGTGTGGCTGCAATCAACAGAAAGCAAAAAATATTCATTTGGAGAAAACTTAAACAGCTTAGACTAGACACTGAAAGTTGGGTGAGACAACTCCCAAATTAACATACTGCAGCCGGGTAGTCTTTCTAAATATTTCCACAATGGGCTGGATCCTGTAACTTAGATATTGAGCTGTAGTTGTGTAACAAGAATTGTTTCACTCGAGAAGCTGCCTGTGTAAATAAAGGCAATTCGGCTAGTTCATACGGGTCCCAGCATCCTGCCTCCTTCCCGGAGCTGTCCAAAGGCAAAAAAATACACGCTGTAGAGCTTAGTGAAAAATGCCTTCTAGCTCATATAGATTACCACAAGAGTCGAATAATTTGCCCATCTAGCAGCACAAAAGTGGGAGGACACAGTAATATAAATTATCTTTGGATTATTGTTTGCACTGTAATTACTGAGGCTCTTGTTTGCTTCTTCTTTTATTAGTAGAAACCAGAATTGTTGTTACAGTGTTAAAAAAAAGTTGTCCCTAAATGGAAAGGCTTTCAAGCAGTAAGCCTAGTATCTTCATCAGTGCCAGAGGTATAAATACCAGAAAGAGTGACAGCTAATCCACATGCACTCAGAAGCAAAAATGAAAAGGCCAGTTACACACGCTTGTCAGTGCTAGCTTCATCTACACCTACTAGCCTGCAAGACCTTCAGACAATCAGTAATGAAATAAGTAGAGGGAAGAAAAGAACAGAGGAACAGGACAGCAAAAAGATGGAACACCAGCAAAACATCATTCCCAATGCATGTATATGGGAACAGGACATTTTAAATGGAGCTTTACAAGCTGGTTTAAATAATTTCAGGACTAAATAACTCTCTGTACTATATCAGCTTCTCAGGATCACTGTTTGTTGGGATTTTGTAATCCCCTATCTCCTTTTCCACCTCCCCTTTCCTACTCCACACCATCGTCAGCATTTCTGTCTTGGCAACATCCGAGCAAACAGAGAAGGGACTGAAACAAGAGAATCGCATAGAAGAGATTGTTTTGGCAGGGCTATGCAGGGCTGCCTTACTAATCCAGCACACACAAGGTATTACTGACTTGTATTCTATTAAAAAATACTAGCAGAGTGAAAAAGCATCCCATGCCAAATCCAAGGGCTGCTGAGCTCCAGGTGAAGTTCTCTCTTACACTCTCACTCTGCAAATGAGATAAAAAAGGAGAGACCGTAGGTTTTTTTTGCCTAATAACAACTTTAAAAAAGGCAATATGCATATGGAGCCAGTGTGCTCAGTAATTTGATCAGCCATGCCTGACTGACATATGTGTTCCCCCAAACTGTGATTTAAGTTACAGGGCATCTATGCATCAAAGGGGAGCTTTGCTATCTTCTCTAACAGCTGTGGGATGAAAGTACTGATTGACAATGCAATTTTGCACAGATATATAAACAAGGCACTTAATTCCTTTAGGCTCCTTGAAAAATCCCATCTGAACATATTCCTATGGAGGAATCTTTCCATGGTTACATATGAGGGATCCACTGATTTTTCCATTGAGCTTTCTGCATTCACTCAAGGCAGAAAATATGGCCCTGAAGCTTTGCAGTCACAAACCTTGGCAGTGTTTCAGAAATACCATTTTCACAAACTTTGTCATGATATTAATATCCATGAACAAAGATCAGCATGCTGGTATGTGCAAAATGAAAAAAAAAACCCTGTCTTTGGTGAATTTGTAAGTGAAAACGTTGCATTATCATTTTGCTCAGGCAGGCTATTATTTGGTGAATCTGAAGGCTAATGTAAGGCTTCCAGAACTGATCTTCAAATCCTCATACATTTATTGAGTAATACCATACAGGTAAGATGGAAATTTAAGGAAATATTTAAGGCTAGCCATATTGTATCATTAACTTCTGACGTTTTGTAAAAAATATGAGCTGCTCAGTAGTACATATATGCTGGATATAATGGTTGGACTGGCAGATAGTGGGAGAAAAGAAATGTCACTTGTCACCTTGTTCAGCTTTATCCTTTAAATTCCCCTGTCTTAAAGCATGATGGACACACAAATTTTCTACTGTAAAAGGTCTGTTAAAGTTGCTTTATTAAACACTTTTCAAACTTCTGGGAATTATTGTTCTGGATAGATATTAGAATCTTTTCAGTTATTCCCAGTAAGTGTATTCTGCAGCCTTAAAGACGATGGTCCTCCTCTAGCTATTTATGAAGAATATACAAAAGATTCCTGTGGGATTAAATTTGCTCACCAAACAAGCAGAAGTCATGATAGCCCAAAACCTGTTTGTCAGCCTTTCCTGTGCAAAACCAACAAAAAGCGACAAATGGGGGAGGAGGGGGAGGGGAGGAAAAAAGAAAAGGAAACAGGACATCAATTGTGCAACTAAATTTCAGCACCATGCTTATTCTAGTCTTGGCCTTTTACCAAAGTCTCAAGAAGAGATGAACAACAGAGATTTAAGATGCAACTGTCAACTGGTTCAACCCTCTCTTTTCCCACTTCTCCTGGAAGTTCATCTTCCTGTAGCAAAGCTGCCTGTTCTTTAGAGGCTCCAGCTGACAGCCTGGTATGTTAATGCAAAGGCAGCTGAAGTAGATACGTTGGACTGTGATTTGCAGTAGCTGAGAGGCTGATACACGCTCCCTTCTGTTATTTCTGCTCCAGGGCCCTTGTCCACTGGAGGATGGATGGCACAGACCGCAGGACACTATAACCTTTTGCACCGCTGGAGCAAGATTCAGCAGAGCTTGATCCACTTGTGACCTTATTAGATTTGTCATTTTAAGCATTAAAACCTACAGCTGGACCAATTGTATCTAGCAGTTTGTGATGGTACCCTCCAAAAAGAGGAAAAGCCACCCACCTTGAGGAAGCCACAATTTGTTGGCAGAGGCTTGAGCAAGTACTGACAAATGGGTTGTGCTTTGCTTTCTACTAACTTCTCAAGGAGCTGTGTTTGCTTGAACATGTTATAGTTTGCTGCTGGCACAGATCAGCATGGCATTATGACTTCTCAGAAAGCAAAAAAAAAGTACAAGATGAAATAAGCTGACAGGACACATCAAATTCACACTGACTGAGATTTCTCCCAATCTCTGCCAAACACACTGACCCACTGACAACAACAACTAGTCTTAAGCTCTTATCATCCTCTTTTCTTCAGTCATCCAACCTTTTCTTTTAATTTTAAAGGGGTATTTGGATCTGATTTGTTTCTTAACTCTGCAACACTAAAGACTATTCACATTCAGTGAAAAAAAAACCCTAACAATGCAAAATACTATAAACACAAGGCAGGTTGTGTGCATATAAATGTGCTATTTTATTGTTAGACAGAATGAAACACCATTCCACTGAGGAAAATAAAGATATTCCTCGAAACCTCACAGTGATTTTTCCAAGATAAAATTTTCAATGCAATGTATGAGCATCGTATGATGGCTAACTGCTGTACAGAGAAAGGCAAAGGGGAAAAAAAAAGAAGAAATTTGGGTTTTTAATATGATTTGATTAGTCTCAATGGCTCACATGAGAACATCACATTAGAAAGACATTTGCTTGGTTTTGCAACATCAAACAAATCTGTGTTGCAAAAATAGTCAGCATCTTTAAGCTATGCTGCAGAGAAACCTATAGTAGTATAGCCATCTGTTTTAATTCAAAGGTACTGTTGGGTACTGCACTACTGAGAATTCATGCAACAACTGAGTATATTGAAAAGAAAAACATGAGTCAAAGGATGATAACAAAAAGCTCGTACCTTTTGTTAAAATGTTTACCCTCTTTGGGATACCATGTCCTATTGGTAAAATAGCACTGCAAGCTTTCTTCATTACATTCTAAGAATTCTTTATTTTTGGCTGATTTTTCTGCAAGTCAGCAGGAATAAAGGCATTTGTCATTCAGTACTTTTTTTTCTGTCTGTCTCCAAAGTGGTTCAATGCCCATGTAGCTGTGCCACTCATAAAAACTCAAGAAACAAAACATAAATCTGCTTGTCTAATTTAGTGGCTCAGAGAATATTTTGAAGTTTGATTCAAAAAGGAAGATAAAACCTTCACAGTTCATCTTCTATTTTCTTTTAAATAATTCAATCTTTCAAGCATTATATTCCACTCACTTGCTCTAATCCATTCATTTACTTTTCTTATATTTATTGCTTATGAATGTAATGATCATAAACTAAGTCAGTATGAAAGCCCTAGTGAATAAAACTCACTGGTTGGGTTTTGTATCAGTGTTTGGTGCAACATCCTCTTTTTATCCATACTGGACACATTAAGGCCAATGACAGCAACAGATTGCTCTATCCCTGTGACCAGTCCAAATCCAGCAAGAACTGGATCTGTTTCAATTATGCCTTTTGCCCTTTGGCGTCATTTACCAAACAATGTACCATTTAGCCATGCAAAATAATGATAAATTCTTTCTAATTGTACTTTTTATAGCTATCTGCTAGCACAGATGTAAACGCTTGAGCCAGATACCAGAGAATCAGGTAACACCAAAGCAAAGGGGAATCATCCAGGCTCCCATCTCTGAGCACAACGGAGAATTCAGGTCCCATAGCACACAAGATGCTCACAGGTGCTAGCAAGAAGGCTAGCAAGGGTACTAAATAGTCCTAGGCGTAATCCCCTTTCTGTGGCCTGGGTATCTCTATGTTAGGAACGGGAAGAACTGTGTCAGATTCCACAGGCCCACTTTTCAGAAGAGCTCAGCACCTTGCATTACACGCTCCTGGAGTCCAAAGCAATTTCATCCTCTTGAGCATGTGACTGTGTGAAGGACGCTTTCATTTAAGCAGTCAGATGAAGGGCCTCCCTCTGCTTCCATTACAGCCACTATACACCCGCTGGAATCTACTCCCCTGGTCTGAGGGGGGAACAAAGCTCACTTATTCACATTTCATCTCAAAAGTATTCTTTTTCCTTAGGTACGGAATACATTTTTCAAAGGTTGAGGGCAGCCATGACATTGATCAGGGGCTATACTGAAGAAATGAAAACCTAATCCTCATCTAGGGATGAGGAGGAGGTGCATGCCACAGCAGGCAATGCTAATAGGAAGCACAGATGGTGTATGTCCAGCCCAGAAACAGCAGTGTGAAGGTTAACATTTTCAGCTATCAGACCATTCACCTTCACTACAACATTTTTACAAGCCCATGATCTATGTTCAATAAGAAAGGCATGCTGTCCCCAGCATTTTGCCAACATGACCAGCAGTTTGATATCTGCGAGGCTATCTACAAATTGTTACCTTTCACTTTTATTTAGAGGGAAAATATGGCTTCCTTTTCTAACTTGATTTAAAATCAAAGATTTTGTGCAGCATTACTCTACTCAAATGATGTCTTAATTGCAAGTCTTTTGATGCAGTATAATCTCCCTGAGAGTACTTTAAAATGGAAATGATGAAAAATCTCTATCAGTTTCTAAAAACTAGAGACCCACGGTGCCTAGCTCGTGTAGGGTTTCCCTCAACACCTGACAGATAAATGAAGTTTTAAAGTCTTCCTTATTCTGATCAGAGTACACACCATATTTACATTCAGATAATCCTGAATGGGAGACTTACTTGCACAGAAAAACAATCTGGGTCATCACTGTTTGCTGTGTGCTTGCAATTTATATCCCCAGTGAACATAAATAATGCTTGCAATGTATTCAGGAGAGTTACCCTAGAAAGCAAGACACTGGAGGGCGGAAGAAAAAGCAGTGCAACCATTAACGATGCCTGGCAGTTGTATCCTCATCCAGGTGACAACACTTATTCTCTTTCACTCCATTTAAGTCTGAGAATGAAAAAGGGTATGACTTCCAAACTGAGGTCTGAGAGTCTCTTACCAGTATTACAGCTCTCACCTTACCCTCTGATAACTTAAGAGGTAACCTCATCTTGGTATATGGCTTGACATATCTTGTAAAATGAATCCCTGACTGACCGAAGACACTGGATATCTGGTAAGGTCACCACACTTACTCATGGAGCCGGAGTGAATCAATATCCTCACAGGAATACACACTGTGGGGCAGCAGGAAAATCCTGTCCTGGTGGTCTAATACAAAACGTGAAAGGATTAACTTAGGAGTGAGAAATGGCTGGTAGGAAAACCACCTATACAGTCTTAGAAAGTACCAAGGTGGTTTTGGAAGTTCTTGCACAAGGGACAAATTAAACTAGTAATTAAACTAGCAAACTAATGCAAATTGCTACATCTCCTGCAGTTGGCGTTAATTGTCATGTCCAAAAAAAAGCAGCTTTTATGGATGTGCAGGCCAGGACCTCACTGCAATGAGCACTCCATGAGAGAATTGTATCTCAGTGATGAGGATTTTCACATGTACATAAAAGCTGGACTCCAAAGGTGATTTAGGACCATAAAGATGCACATAGATGCATGTGCAGTTTTGTGCCACTGAAATCTGCCAACTTTTTCTTCCCTGTGCATGCAGCATGGAGGCTTAATTTCAAACAAATTTGCATTAATGGAAGCTCTTTAATTAAATTAAGATGGGGAAGCTTTCACATCTCAGCTGAGCAAGACATGAGAGAGAAGTGCAAATCCAGGGATCTCATTTCAAGCCCAGTGACTCAGTGAGTTGCAACACAATGAGAATAAAAATTTACTTCCTCTCACATACTTTCACCTTTGCTTTTTGTTGTTGTTGTTGTTCTTATCTCTACCTCCAAGGTAATCTGGACACATCATTACCAGCACTGGCATTAATGGCACATTGAAAACTCTGGCAAATGAAATGATAGACGGGGGATACTTGGTGCACCCTAACGAAATAAAAGACTTTTATTATCCAGACATGGTGTACTTTCCAAGTACCATTCTTTCCAAGGTGTACTTGAACCCTTATGTCCCCCGGTGCTGCCTAACAAATAAATGGCATCCTAAAAGCAAGTGCCTGGTAGGATATATGGAAACCAAATGATATCCTATACAAAGTCTATCATCTCTCTAAATTTTCAAGATGATGTGTGCTAAGGTGTCCTGCGAAGCCTTATAAACCTAGCTTCCACACTTCCTATAGATCTAGCAAGACAGCAAGTAGCAAACATTTAAGTCCTTTTTGCTTATTCATGATGAAGCCATGGACTAAATTGTCAGCATTGCACTTCTTTTCTACCCTGTCTTATTCCTGAGAATTCATTTAGAATTAAGAGGTCTCTTAAGAATTAATATTTACAAATAGGGGAGAGCTCAAAATGTTAGAAACCTGTTATATTAAGCATCTAACCTGTTATAATAAGCATCTAAAATTATCAATAGTGGGTAATTATATAGCATGCATTACTCTCTGTGTTTGGCAACCTGGGAGCACACCTCTCTTGTGTCTGCAAAACTTTCACACGCTGGTATGAGAGGACCTCCTTGTTGGTATCTGTCCCGAGTCACCAGAAGTCACCATACGTCCACAGCAGTGGAATTAGAGTCTCAGTCGGCAGTCACAGTCTGCAATTATGTCTCAGAAGTAGCAAGGAGGTTAGTTGTTCTCCAAAATCCACACACAGGCAGGCAGACTGCAGCTTACCTAGAGAAATGTTGTAGACACTGGACTGCCCAAGCCAGTCTATATTCTGGGTCCTGCACACTCTGGAGGGAATATTCCTCAGGAAATATCTAAGGCCTTGTCTAAAAGATCACCATTTATCTGGATAGGCAAATAATTTGGCAATACTGTGTGCTGACTCAGGGCAACTTTCAAAAGGCAGCATAGGTGTACATATTCTTCTTTCCAAGATATGAGGAACTTGACAGTAATTTAGTGGCAAGTGCAGTTCCAACACTTCTCATACGGAAGCAATCTTAGCTGTAGGCTAAGGTATAAATATAAACTATCTATTAACAGCTGAATGCAATTTTAGACTCTCATTTGTTTCTGGGCTACCTGCTGCAAGATGAGACATAATTCAGTAAGCAGATTCATGCAAAAAGTAACCATGCCAAACAAAGGAACTGGACAACAAATAGGTCTTTCCATTTGTGCTCTCAATTTTACGTGCGCTAAGGCTGCCAATGCAAGCAAGGACTAATGAAATAAAAAATATAACATTTAATTAATCAGATCCATGTGGTACTTCTGTTAATGAAATGGTGAGCTCAAGCTTAGTGGAAAAAAGAAATAATCAAAACAATCTATCTACTCATCCATCTATAGAAACTGAATGCTAATTCTCTGGGTACAATGCCCTGATTTCAACAACATCATGATACCCTTGTGCATTTGTCTCCACAAAGGAGTCACACAGGTCTCCCTAGAGTAGCACCAGACTCCAGCTCTGTCTTGGCAATACACTTGCTGAAATACCATGTGAGAGTTGTCCCCACAGCTAAGGGAGCTGGCAGAGAAGAAGCTTAAAGAAGCTACAGAGAGATACTGTGGAAAGCAGTGTATGTCTAGAAAGGATACATGAAGAACAAACTTCAGATTTTTATTGTTGAGGAAGAAGTTCAATACACACTAAAAATAGATGCAGAAAAAACAAACAAGAAAATTCTTGTCCTGAAGATAAAACTAGGAGAAAAACTAGCCCGTGGCCAAAGCCCAGGGGGCTATTTTGAAGCTTGATGTAAATATATATAATTTTCCAACAATCCAGAGTCAATCGGAATATTCTTCTGTAGATATTGTGCTAATAAATATTCTGATTGATCTTTCTAATGCAAACATTGCGCTAATAGAGAAAGAACATGCTGTTACTTCAAGTCTGGAGCACTTTCCATTAGCTATCTGATCATGGGTGGAGGATTTATTGAATAATAAATTGCCTGCTGGCAATAGGCTTGCAAAAGCTCAATACGTCCTTATTAGTGTCTCAAAATTCTGCAATACAATAATTAGGCTTTGAGTGGAACAGAGATATTTTTCTGCATTCTGCGAAGTGTTGACTAATGATTTTGTGAAGTTCTGGCTGTTCTCAGTTGCGATACATTCTTATTTGTTAAGATTCATGGGACTTACACTTGCAAGTCTTGATGAGTCCAAAATGTCCTCTATGGGAAATTTTGACTGAGCAGAGCATGCAAAATTAAGACCATATGCAGTGTATTACAGTGAATATATAAAATAAACAAACAAAAATTTCTCATAAAAATGTAGGACACCTCGAACGGTCTGTTAAAATTATAGTATTTCTCAATGTCTCTCTGCCAGGGAATAGAACTTCACATTACATGGAGCTTGCATAAGCTGAATAGGTCTGGAAAAAATGTATTAGCCAACAGAGTGAATGCGGACTGTAAATCCCATTTCTAGCTACCTCATAATTTTTAGTGAGTGGTCCTCTCAAAAGACCCAAAAGGGCAAAACTGTACTTTAGGTTGGAGGTATAAATAAATTTAGCACACAAAAGAAATCATTCCAGTATTACAAGCATGAAAACATAAAATCCAACTCAGTTCCAAATTTCTTTTGCACAGTACAGCTATAGATTACTTCAGCTTCTACAAGGATTTATATTGGAGATGCTGGTAGATGCTGAACTGATGTGTAAGGACAAGACAGCTGATTTAAGCAAGAGCAGATTACCTTTTCCTCTAAAGATATAAAAAGCATCCATAAGCATATTCTTACTCAGATAGTCTTTCTACTGATATAACACAAACCTAAATAATGAAGAATATTCAGACTCAGCCAGTAATTAATTGCTTTTTAGGGGGTAGAAAAATGTCTCCAGTTCCAATATCAGCCAGAAGAGAATAGTGACTAGGGATCTGAAGACAGTTCCTGCATGACTCTTGCCCATACCTTAAATCACCATGCAACATGATACCACAGAGGCTGTGGTCACTTCTACCTAAGGTGCACTACCACTCTGTTGTGAGAAAAAACTCACTCCACTCAGTTCCTGGCTCTGTTACAAGTAGCCACAACTACTGTCATCAGTGCGCAATTTTAATAAAAAATTCTATGCACGCTGGCACCACATCCATCTCAAACTAATCTAACCACATCCTTCCACCCTGATTCTGTATCTCCATCAAATCATTTGCAAACTATTAAAGGTTAAGGGACGGTGCATCTCTTTTCCTAATTACTGAACCCTGTAGCATACTACATACACACACACACACACACACACACACACACACACACACACACACACACACACACACACACAAAGCCATGCAGTTCTAGGTTAGATTATTTTCTTTCCTGAATTTTCCTCTCTCCCCTAGATTTTCACTGTTGCTGTAAGGATACCATATAATATCTAAATAGCTTGACGGGGTAGGCAGTGTATGCAAATTAAAAGACCTGAAATCTTTTGCTGCCTTTAACCTCTACATCACACAACTTCTCTAAGCCTTATTTTCTCTAAAGATACAATGTCATTCTTAGTAAACTGATGTGACAGCTACAGATGAATCATGCTATTTAAAAAGCAAAACACAAGAAATGAACTGTAGAAACATGAACAATACAGGAAAACGATGAGCGTGACACACACGATCTGAATAAACTACTGTAAGATCAGAGTAAGTGGGCAAAATTGGTTGATATCCAATAAAACTGGGGTTGCAGGATAATCAAGGAAAGGACAGGAGAATGTGTTGTTACAGCTGGTTTTATTTACAGAGATGAAACTGTAATTGTGACTAGGTAAAAAGCCAATTCTGATACTAATAAAAATAAGCTAATCTTATAAAATACGTGCCATGCTGCATAAATCTAAATCAGTCCTGAGGTAATTAACACTATGAAGCTATTCTTTCCAGCTTTATCATTTCCCCATTTTATCAAAAACAGGTCACATAGACTATGCGCTGCATGCCCCATATCTGTAAGTAAAAGGTCTGAACTACCATTTATAACAAATGCTCTGGCTTGCTTTAAACACAAAATTATTTTTGAACTGTTCTCTTTCCAACTTTAAAGCCTTAAAATAGGTAGGGTAATAGTGGTTTGTGTAACATCAACAGCATTAACTTCTATCCATTTATCCATTAAATAGCATATTTATACAGACTTGCTCTGAAGTACAGTTTCTGGGAGAGTACATGAGTAACCACCAGAAAGAGTCCAGTCCAGCAGATATTCCACAGAAATAAAAGGTCTGGTTTGTTCACTTCAATGGCAGAAAGACCCACTGAAAAGTGTAGATTTCATCCTGCATGGATTATTGTCAGTGGTGATTCGTTGTGAACCAATCATGAATTTTTCTTGTGTTGTATTTGACACCAGTGCAGTACAGTACATAACCATTATGCATTGTCCACCACCTGGGAGGCAAAACATAAATGACAAATCCTAATCCATCACATTTTAAGAAACCAAACTACGACCAAGGCTGGATGTGCCAGGGAGGCAGGGAAGTTTTCTGCAAAACCTTTTAAATTGGATTCAAAGTTATTCTGGATGCCCTATAATAACTAAAGACCTGCCTGTAAAGCGGACAAGCAAAGAGTATGGAACCAGGTTGGTATTTTGTCTTGTTTCTTTGCCTTGTGTAAAAAATCAAGGAGGATGAAAAATCTTTTTTTTTTTTTTTTACTTTTCTACTTTTTTCCACTTAAAATTCAAAGTTTATTTACCTTACTAAACTACAATGACAAGGCAACTCATGAAAAAAGGACTGTATGAAAACCAGTAAACAAAAGTTGGGTAAATAAAAGAATTTGTTGTTGTTGCTAGACACGCAAATCCTTTGTTTCTTTAAAAAATTCTACAACTCCAATGACTGACATTTTGGAGAAGAGATTTTTTGTTAACACTTTTGTCTCTCAGCTTAAAGTGTGAGAACTTGCAATATACATCTTTAAGATTTCCACTAAGTATTCCAAAAATAAGAATCAGAACAAGTGTTTCTGACATTTCTTATTTTAACTAGCGGGGGAAAATTCAACATTTCTAAGAACCTTTCCAATCTGTCTTATTCACTGCAAGAGAACAAAGAGAGCGAAAAGTTCAAATGGTTAAAAATCACCTGGCGGTCACCTTGTATTGAGTGAACATTTACAGAGACAGTAAATGCATTTTTTAATGTTACCCTGGAAATGGATTTCCAGAAATATGTACAGAAGACCTGGGATCTCATCTGACTTCTGATCCTTAGAGTAACATAGCTACAGCAGAATTAGACTCTAAATAGTAATTGTCAATATCTGAATATTCTGTGAAATAAAATAATTACAGCAGGGTCTTTTAAAAGAGGTGATATTTAAAGTGGAAATGTAAGTAACTGAACCAATTTATCCTGTTCATAACTCATCTCTAATGTTACATGAACTAATACTTGAAAACAGGAAAAGTACTGCTTGAAGCTATTAAGATGTCCATCAATCCATATGAAACTTCTGAAGCCTTGCATTCTATCACTGCTTATCCCAGAAAGTGGTGTCAGCAAACACACTAGCGTACATACGTGACCACATAAGCTGACTGTACATCACAACGGTACATCTTACTTTTGCTCTACATAACAGAATTTTGTCATGTTGCCAGGTTATCCCCAAGCAATAAGCAGTACTCCTTACCATCTCCAAAAAGTCCAGATGCTCTTGCCTGTGGTGACCAAATTAAGTTCTTGCACCTACCACTCTCTAATGTGAAAGCAATGTTTCCGTTATGATGCTTTATGTCATGCCAAGGAAAACATGTGCCTATGGCTTTATTTGTTCTGATAATGTTGGAAAAGCGTGTCAGTTGTGATGTGATCACACGGTTGTGATGTTTCCCAGTTAAGCCTTTTAAGTATCTATGCCATATTTAAAGAGCCAATTGATCTTAAGTGGCAATTCCTTAAAAGCATTGTTATGTACAATGCGATGAGAGTTCCCAGCCCTCAGGAAGTTGGTGCAGGCTTTGGCACAGACCTGAACAAGGTCAGGACTGGATTCAACTTCTCAGTTTCATAGAGTATCCATATGAAGCTTAATTATTTAACTCTGAATACAGATTCGTATGCCAAAGTGCACACTGAAATAACTTCCAACAATCATTGTTACACTGAACTACTGAGTCATTGTTGATTCAACTGAGAATCAAGCAAACCAGACAAACTGAATTAGATATTCAGCCTTTGCTTGCTCAAAATCATACCACCACCCACTGCCACCACCACAAGCCAGTACAAATATTCAGCAGAGTTGGTCTATGGCCATTTCTGTGGCAAAATGCCAAGCTATGTATTAAGGCAACCTCTTAATTCTGTAATGCATGTACTATCATCCCACCCAAATCAGATGGAAGAAAAACATGATCAGCAGTTCTCATCTCAATGTTTCAGTCTGATGATCTACTATGGGAAAGGAATTACAGGCATTTCTGGAGTCCCTGTGGCACTGAAGCCAGCTTCACAGTAAGTCATTAAAGACCAATGGACAGGGCTTGGGAAAAAATAATCTAAAATTCCTTATTCAATAAAAGGGTCTTATTTTGAAAATCCTGGACAATATCCTTGGATTATTATATTTCAGCTGAATGACTGAAAATATGAAGTCAGTGGATGTTTCTTCGTTTTTGCTTTCTGTTATTACCTTGTTCTTTGCTGATAAAAGGAAGGGCACAGTAAAAGGGAAAGAGCAGTGAACAAGAGCTATTATCATTATTTCTAATTGAAAAAGTGAAGAATTTTAAGGATCTGCAAGTTTAAAACAAATACATGAGAGCGCATTGCAAATCCAACTTACCATTTTATTAACTGCTCACAACCATGAGTGAAAAATTCATCATCTAGTCCCATACTGATGATATACAGTGACTGCAATTAAACTTGACACTTGGCTATAGCCCCACATGTTGAAAAAATGACCAGCAATGTGGCATGTTTGAAATGCCAGGCTGTGAGCACTATTTTTGTCTGCAGGTTATTCTTCCATATCCAGCTATAATAGTTTCATCTATAAACTTAAGCCTTCCAGGCTACATATTCATAACCTTTAAAAATCTCTTTGCCCTAAAGGTAGTTTTCTTAAAGCCTCTGCTTCACCACAAAGGAAGATGCGCCAGGTCTGAGATGCCTAGAATCAGTAAAATCATAGCTTTTCATCCTACCAGCTTACTACTGATGAAATAGATTACATATAGCCTGCCCATGTGTGAACACATCCATATGTATTTAAAACTGCATTTCTTGCTTGCTCTGCAGCATTTTTCTTTAGAGGTTTATGTCAATATCTTTGGCAAAATTCCCCCTCCTTCCCACTGTTTTGCAGTATGCTATGAAGCTGTTACCTACTGCCCATCTGCAAGGTGGCTGAATCTGAGCAAACTTGCAAGCACAGACAGAGCAATGTAAGGCAATGAGTGTGCCAGGAATTTGCAAAATGGTATATAAATTAATGATATTATTCTGCACTTTCATTTACTAAGCCACATGATCCTATTTCAGCCAGTAGAAGAGCTTAAACATTGCTTTATGACAACTATGTGTAATTTGCTATTCATTACTTCTTTATACTGCTGATCCTCCACATTTACTTTGCTCTTCAGATCTGATTGAGAACATCTCCAAGTCAAATCTTCCATTGCCTTCTGGCATATATAAAATTATATTTTTTGCCTATATGTCATCTATCATCAGTTCCCTATCCACAATGCTGGAGCTCTGTCTTGCAGCTGAAAAGTCATACAGGCAAAAGATAGAACAAGAACTGTAATTCATGAGCTGAGTGAATCAAATGTAAACATTTCAAACAGACGTTCCCAAGCCATGCTTAAACTTCAACTCTGAAAAACTTTTTTTTTTTTTTTCAGGTGCAATGGGCAGAGAAAGACCTTTCGGTGACTACAAGGAACAGAATATATTGCAGATGGCACTGCAAAGGAACTGACCTTGTGGCAGCAGGAGTTATTTTTCATAAAATAAAATAAAAAATAAGCCTAGTGTAATCTAAACAAACAGGCTGCTGCATGAGGCTCTACCTGGAAGAGACTATTCTTCTACAGCCTCCTATAAGTATGACCCAAATTCCATCTGATCTATACCTGCCTGAAAATATCAACTTTCTACCATTCATGCAAAAGTGCTCAAGGCCACATTATTAATTACTAAGAACAACTAGTACTGTTAGAAATCTCCAGGTTTTCCCAACATTATCTAGACATTATAGGTAATAAGTTGAACCAGATCCTGTATCAGAAAACAAAATTGTGTTAGAGATCAAATTACTCCCAGGGAATAATTTTGCCCCATTCAAGGCATTTAGTGTTGGGTTTTTTTCCCTTGATTTCAGTAGCTGGGATTTCACCTGTTAACAGTATAATGACTGCAATGGTTAGAATACAATGGAATTTGATTTTAATAATTATTACTGTTAGCCTCCAGTCAGTCACTCTGCATATTTTAAAAAAAACAAAACCAGTTCCTACCTCTGCATATAAGACATGGCTTCAGACTGCAAGTAATTTGTTTTATTTTTATCTTTTCAGTGTCACACACTTTGCAGTTAAGGCATACTACAGCCAGGAGTATCCACACAACCTTCTGCCTGCCCCCCCCTCCAAAAAAAAAAAAAAAAAAGAGAGATTAACTTCTTTGGTATTAAAATTCCTAGTGGAACTCTCTACTCCTTGATAAGATTTTGTTTCCATGGAAGAATATGAGTTGGAGATTTTCCGAGATGCAATGATCATTTCACTTGCATGAACAAAATGGAATTTACCCATATCATTCCTTGTGACAGTATTTCAACATTTATTTTAGGAAAATTAACAACAGAGAACCATGTCCCTGATGCAGTAACGGATGCACCACATACAAATTAAGGAAGATTAAACAGATGTATATACGAATAATCAGTATTATGCCCTACTGTAGGAATGTGGTAAATTTTACAACCTGGAAACATAATTGTTTACCAATTCCACTAAAAATTTCAGTAACAGAAGGATCTTGTCCAGCAATAAAAAAAAAACCAGAATGTGGTTCATAGATTAAGCAACTTTAATACAGTAACTGCTATATTATACATCAGATTTGGTTAGTTTAGTAGTAAACATCTTTATACAAAACACCTGCTAGAATTGCTTTCATTTTAGCTTTCCCCTGGGTTCTTCTATAAGGATAACGCTACTAAAAGGATAAGCTGTATAAAACACAGTTTTCTCATTGGATTTGGACTGCAACATGACCTGAATTAAAGCTTTCTGTTGAATGCAACTTGCAGAATTCCCTCTTTATTTTCTTGATGGACATGTACCCTACATATGCATGTGAGTCTCATCCCATCTGCATTAATTCCCGCTAAAGTGTAACTAAACTCCACAATTGGAGACCAGCTGGAGGACGGGACCAGCTGCTCTTTTGTCTCAGGGCCCCCGGGGGACACACGACCTTTCGCTGGGAGCCCCCAGTGAGCTCCTGTTGCAGTAGTCAGCACTGGGCAGCAATGCAAACCCACCAGGCACATGGGTGGCCGAGAGCCTGTGAAGGACCTGCCCAGGACCAACCAGACATTGGGCCAGATTCGGACCCGATCGCCCACAGTCACCCTCTGACCTCGTGGTCTTCGGCAGAGGGGGCTGGTATAGTCTCCTCCAAAATGAACAGGTGAACTGGGTATGCACGTGCACCTCTTGCTATGGGGATCCTGAGATAAGTGTGCATATTTACATAAACAACGTCTTCTTAATTTTTTGTCTCTTCTCTGTAAATATAAAAGTTTTGAAAGGAATAGCTCCTTCCTGAGTAAAAACTATCAGCTCTGTATTTTACAAATTCACACATATGCACTACTTAAAATGCGCAAGCTCGTTTTGGAGGGTAAGAGTGTGTGGTGCGGAACGGGGGAAAAAATGGGCATATTTGAAAATTATTTCACATGTTCCCTTGGCTATTCGTCATGCCATTACATTCATTATCCACAAACTTGTAGTCATCCTTCTTTGTCATTCGAGGCTACTCACAGATGTCACAATTTATTTAACATTCTACAATGATTTCGACAGTGCACATACACATCTGACAATTTCAGTATGAATACTGAGGAAATATTATATTGCATTCTGTAGACTAATATAAAATGAAAAACAAATACTTTGTTTTCATCAAACTAAAAAAAGTATTCAAGCTAAAGTATTACCATTATATTCACAAAGTAAAGCAAAACTGCCAAAGGAAAAGATCAGGTTGAAAAAGTAATCAAAACAAATGCAACAAATTACAGCACTTGGGGGAGGAAAAAAAGGGTTCTTAAGATCATTTAAACATATAGTTATTAGTACAATTTCTTCTTTTTGGTAATCTGATCATTTAAAGTCATTGAATAGTGCTAGATTACAGTTCTTAAGAAGAACACACCACCCTCAGCAAGGTTTTTCCGTCTGTTTCCAGCTTCTGGTCTTTTCAGAGCCAATTTTCAATACTTCGTATCTCCAACTCCAGTCATTATTCAGGGGCAGCATTATCATTTAGCCAGTGATAAAACTGATTAGAAAAAGTGGGCAGGGTGGGTAAATACATTAGGAGTGAGTGACAGAAGCCATGGGGAACCAAGTTGCTTTTGTTACACGTGCCATGGGAGTTAGGACCGTACACCAAGGAGGATCTTATACAGCCAGCTCACATTAATGCAACAGTAGTGGCTAATGGATGTGGAACAGGATTAAATCCATACCGTAATGGCACTGAAAAGGGAAAAAAGGGAGTAATAAGAAAAGAAAAATCATGAAAAGGAACAGTCATCTCCTCTCAAACCATTTTAAACCTAAGTCCATCCTCTGATGAAGTAGACCAATTTGCCATTGGTTTTGATGGGAGTAGCACTGGCCTCATTATTGGTATCTGGCATATTTACATTGCATTACATAACCCTCCACAATGCACTCCCAGAAAAAGCGACTACCCCCAAAAAAACCAGAAATCCATTAAGGGAAGGGCTTCTATCAGTGCCTAGTGTACAAAATGCAGCTCAGTTCTTATGTTGTCTAAAAGGCAATGGTCAGGGGCCTTGGTCCAACAGCTGATCTCTCCTTTCCATTCCTCCTTTCAACAATAAATGCTTAGGATATCCTCACAGCCAAAGAGGGTGCTGCCAAGTGAAAAGAAGGATTAACAGAACCCTCCCCATGGCACTTCCGTGGTTACTTAAGTGCTCATTCAGGCTTGATGCTCCTGTACTTTCCAATATACCTAACGTTAATCAAGAAAATTCCTCTGCCTGCATGAACATGACTACTACTAAGTTTAAGAGTTTAGTAAATGTGGCATTAATAGTAGGACTAAGACAATTCAGGTTCCTCGTCTTCTCCTCCTTGGTCAAAAAGTTAATTTCCCCATTTTCTCACAAATTGTGAATTGCCAGAATGGAGTTGCAATGCATGGAATTTACAGGATAATTTCTCAACTGATTTTAAAATGTAAGGAAGGAGAAGTGCATTTGCAGTGTATTCCCAGTGAGCACAAGAGCTACTGTTTACAACAGCACTCAAGACTGGAAGCGCTTGATATTTTACTTCCACAGCCCAGAAAAATATTTGAGTGCCACCCACAAACAATTAGGACTTGAATCAACTGAAATCCTACTGTTCTACATTGGGAAAGTTTGGAGGCACAGCATTTATGACCCCCAATGGTTTCACAACATCACCCTGTAATCCCATAGATAATCTTTTACTATTTCTAAAGGTAATGAATTAATGGCATTAAAAGGAACAAGGGCATGCATTTCCCTGTAGCGTTGTGTTAAATGTAATATTGAAACAGAGGGGACAGGAACAGGAGACACTTCTGCTGGGACGAAGAGGAGCACTGCTACAAGTTATGAAGAACTCTCTTTTTAGTCAAGGAGTTTTGCTGAGCTCTCTGTCGCTCCCACTTAACTAATCCCCTCTCCTGACAAATAGACAGTAAGTTCTTCTGTTTTAATGCAGCTGCCAAAAAACTGATAGGTCATTTCCCTTAAAGGCTTGAGATGGGCACTGACAAAAAGGAGTCTTAGTCTTAGTCAGGGGAGCACCTTATGAAACAAAAACGGTGGCACACAGCCTCATGGTTCTTCTGTTCCCCTGGGACTAGGAGCCTGCTTGTCCTGCTAAGCCCCACAGATGTCTATAAAAGCCCTTGTTGCTCACATACGAGAACAACAAAATGAAAGTGGAAAAACAAGCCCAAAATGAAATATCTGGATATCAGTTATTCCAGAGCTTAAAAATATTTGGAGCCAGGACTTTGACTCACATCTGCCCATACTGAAGCAGCAATGTGAAACTTCTTGTATCAAGGGGAGGGCAAGTTTGCTGGACTGAAATTTGCCTTTGGCTTAGAGGTTTATAATGACTGACACGGTGAAATGCAAACATTAGTTATAAAGCAAGCATAAAGAATCCAAAACTTCAAGCAATGACTAAAGAAGATCACAGAACAAGTGTGACAGGACACCTAAATGTCAGAAGTATCAGGGACTTACTACGCCATTGAATATTGGTACTGATTGATGGCTAACAGATACAAAGCTGCTATCTCCAAATGCTTCAGAGATTTGGGAAAGCTCTTATTTTGGGAAGGTTTCTACAGAAAGAGCAGCACATTCTGCACAGTGCTGTCTTCCTGACCTGAAGCTGTACCACCAGCTGGGTACAGAAGCACATGGCTACCTCCACTGATACAGCTGGACTCTGCGATGTACCAGGGTTGATAATCTATGGCTTCTGTAAATATGCTCACAACTCTGTTCTCTGTCCTGTCCTGCTCAGTATATTTTACTGCTGAATCTTTCTCTTTTTGCCCTCTAATGAGTGCCCAATTTGGCACACTCTGACAAGTGTGTCCTTGCTTTGCTTTTGTTCTATAAAAGGTAAGTGAAAACCGACACTTCCATCTGATTCTAAGCCACAGAGACAGTGTTAAATTTTCCTCAGCTGAAAATCACACTTCCTATACTGCCATCATACCCACCATATTCTGAGACCTCCTGCCAAAATGCAACTCTGACTCACAAGACCAGAACATAAATATTTCTGTTCTTTAATTTTCATAACACACTTTAAAATGCCTTTTTTTTTTCTTGATATAGTTCCATGGCCTGTTAAAGAAGCAAAAGTTTGATCCATCACACTAAGAACATCACCACTTGGGCTAGATTTATAAGTAGCCTACTCAGCCACTCTATGGGAACACAGAACTGCAGGAAAAGACACTCTCTCTCCCCAAATCAGTATTTGGAGAGGTTCCTCAGATGGCTGTCAGCTGCTCCCCCTTTGGGGAATGGTGTCAGCAGTTGTGACACTGACTTCTATAACAAGATCTGGTGCAGCTACATTTTTGCTTTAAATGAGCTTTTTGAGTATCAGAAGAATTTGTACTAAGCAGCACAGACTCCACACATGCTGAAAATGGAGTTATGACCCTGAACTGAGCTCTGTGCTTTTGTGACGAGACTGCATTGACTATTCAAGCTAGCTATTTAAAATTCACTCTGGTATCTCTATACAACACTAAAATCTATAGCACAGATGTGTACCCAGGTCTTCACAGAGATCAAGCTCTTCCTTACAGGTAAAGCTGCTCAACAGAAACCAATTTTTTGCACCTGTGAGTAAATAACTATTTAAAATCATTAAAAACCCACCCTAGAATATAGGTTTAATCTGCTTGTTTTATACAGGAAGGACTCCCAAATGAAGTAAACAAGGGATACCAGTCTTCCTTGCTGTTGAAGGCAGCCTAGAAAATCTGAAAAAACCCCATGGTAGGGACTTATATGATTTATACAGCAAAACCCAGCATTTTTTTAAAATTATGACACAGGGAAAAATATGTACAGCAGGCAAGATTTTCCATCACCCTTCAGCTTATACGCTAATGTAACGATAGAAACTAGTGAGTTACTCCTGAGCTACGGTGATGTGATTGAACTCAGCGTCAGGTGCTTATGAAGAAATCTATGCTCTCTATTTAAAATAAGAGAATGTAGTAATATTTTTAAAACCCCAGACAAACCACCCTTATGTTTCAACAGTATGCAATAAATACTTCAGCAGGTCAGCGCATTTTAAATGTAAAGTGGTGACACGCTCACCAACGAATAAAAGGAATGATATTACACCATTACAGAATCACAAGACTCACAGCATGGCTGAGGCTGGAAAGGACCTCTGGAGGTCATCTGGTCCAACCCCTGCTCAAGCAGGGCCACCTACAGCCAGTTGCCCGGGACTAATCCAGATGGCTTTTGAAGATCTTCATTAAAGGCTTACTAGATGTTACACTGTTTTATTCTGTAACACATGTATAGCATTTTGCTAACTGACAGAACAGAGGAAAATTATCTCTGAACCTCCTAAGGAAGTACTTGCTTATTATAATTATCACTGTGTTTGGGTGGATATCTTAAATTATACCTGTGAGTGAACATTAGAATCTGCAAAACTGTGTAAAACAGAATGACAAAGTTTATCCAACAGACAATTTGGATACTGCTGCTCATTTTTAAACCACATCTCAACTGTGCAAATTGACTATTTTAAAGTGTTTGCTAACCTAGCCAAGAAACTTATAATTTTGGAAAAAAAAAAAAGATTAAAAAATGGGGGTAGGAAGTTGGTTGAATAGAAAATTTCAATACCCACTCATTTTAATAAGCACTATTTAAACAGACCTTCCAGTCCACTGCAAGGGGAAGACATAATTTTAAAAAACCAAAGAAAACCAAACGTGGGTGGGGTAGGACTTCTCAGTTAAATTACGGATTAAAAACATGAATAGTCAGTGTTGAACCTTTATGTCTTGTCTAATAGTTTCTTTAATATGTACTGCTTAATAGATGAGAAAATGTGTCTTAAAACATTACTGATTTTTCCATAATCTAAACATAAAACCACAGTCTGGCCATGGAAAAGCATGTCTCTGGTTGTCACCACTCTTCATCAGATGCAGCTCTGGTGTTTACATTTTCTATACAGTAGTTCTTTAAATGGTCTACTCCAGCATAGGAAGCAATTACAGCTACTAATAATGCCTTTCTCTGCAGGATCTGCACGTCGATGGAAGATAGCCTGATAAGGAGCTGGGGCTGAGATAAGGCTGCAAACAGATTGCTTGCGGCTCCACCAATACGTTGCCATATGTTGTACCCTTTTCTCAGGAACTGCACTGGATCTTACGCATCCTGCTGGAAGCACTTCATGCCATCTTCTATGTAAAACTAGGTGATACCTTTATGATTATTGCCTTTGAAAGTATGTATGTCTAGTAAAGCACTTAATTCCTCGTTTGGTCTGGGAACAAATGCCCATAGCAAAGCTTTTGTTTTCTGTGCCTCCGGGGTATCTGGTGTATGTGCAGACAGATGACAGCGCCAGGGTGGCGAAAGACAACAAACAATGAAGACCATCTCCTGAATGTGCTATTTTTCCTAAAACATGTATTTATAGTGGTCTAAAGACTGAGGTAAATCACAAATTACCTGACGTATGCAGGACTTCATGACATGGGGCTGCAATACCATCACCTGAGATTAAAGGTGGGGCACAGAGCTGTTTCTCAACATGAATGCTGCAGTTGCTCTGAGAAAGAAAATACCACCTCCTTTTCCCAAGCCTTTGCATTTCAATGCTATCTTGTCCCAGTTACACTCAAATGTGTTAAGCATGCAATAAGAAATACGGAGTTGTTGAAACTTTTATTTTGAGATGGGCAGGATGGCAATTCAAAGTCAGGTTTAAAATAGAAAGCACGTTGATTCATTCAGTGTGGAAGCATTCCTGGGACTGTAACAGAGATTGCTCTTATGTGAACAAACCTTACTGCTAAAGAGCCAAATTATGCCATTGGTTTAAAGCAGACTCCCCGGTGAGATCAATGGAGACATCGGCTTAAAAACCAGTGGTATGACACAGCAAAGATATTTGATACAATGAGTTTCCCATCTAAGTAGTAAATCCCCTAACGGGGTGTTTTTGGAAAGGTACTGGCAGTTTGAAATCAGTGAGGCGGAGTGCCTAAGGAGAACGGGAAGATGCTGACTGGCTCGGGAATTGAGTTTTTTCTGAGCAGCGGTGCAGCGGCCTTCCAGCTGTGCAGGGTGTGCTGCCAGCCTAACCTTCCTCGCTTCTGGACAGAAGATTGCTTGCAAGTGGTGTTCTGTGGCAGCTCTTGAATATAGATACAGCGGCTGTCGTTTAAATAAAAAGAAGCAGCACCGTGCTGGATTGCTTGCTCTTTTGAAAATAAAATTGGTGGTCTGAAGCGACTCCAATGTCCTGAATACTCAAATTATACTGAGGAAGACGAACTGGTAATACATGAACACATGAGGTGGCTATAGTGAAAAAATACAGTCTCTTACATAGGTCTGTAATTCATCACCTGGACCAGCACCAACTTCCAAGGTGTTCAAGACACCATACAAAGAGGGAAGGAAGGGAGGAAGGGAGGAAGGGAGCGAGGAAGGGAGGGAGGAAGGAAGGAAGGAAGGAAGGAAGGAAGGATAAGGATAGTATCCAACACACCCATGCTTAAAGTTGCTGTTCTCTCTCAGCTGTCATCCACAGTTAATGGGGACAGAGACACTTCTCCAAAGGACTGTGCTGGCCACCCAGTTAAGTTTCTGCTCCACACGATAACACAGAAGCACAGAGCACTGTAATTTAAGCAGTGTAAAATACCCTGTCCTAATTTCTCTTTCTGCCAAAGAAAGGGCAAAGGAGTGAGACATAGCCTTCCACACTTCCATCAGAAGCTCTGCTCTATTTCAACAGAGTCGCTATGGAAAACAGTGACTAAAAAAAAGAAGCGATTTATTACTATGAATCCAGCTTCTGAAAAGACCTCTAGTTATTTTCCTGGACTATATGCCACCCCAGACTACTGCTATAACTACATAGGACAAGTAAACCACAAAATAAGACAGGAATGCCATGTACCTCTGTCTCTCTAGATACAGCAGTGATATTACTGTGATTCCACATTATTCATCTTGACACCACATAACATTTCCAAAGTAGCAAAAAGCCACAGAAAAGGAGATAATGTCTTGAGCTGTAAAAGACATTTTTTGCTTTCTAAAATAACATTAAAAATATCTAATAGATAGATATCTAATAGATATTTTTATGGTCATTTTAAAAAATGAATGTGGAATCAGTTTTCCAAGCTTTTTTCTGCAACAAGGATGGCTAGAAATGTGTTTTTTTCTAAAGAAAGCTGAAGTTACAATGGACATCTGAGGAAAAATCATGAAACATGGCAATACTATGTCAGTTTACAGGACTTAAACACCAGTGTTGTTAACAGGAAGGTAGGAGAACAAACAGAATGCAGTACCTTTACAGAAGCTGCAGACAGGAAAATGGTAACACAGTAAGAATGAGGAAAAAAAATCAGAATATAACAGACAAAATAAGCTGTTTGGCATGGGCCAAATATTTTAAAATACAGTTTGATTCAGTTTAATTAGAGAAAATATTTTTAATTAAAATGTAATTATTTTCTTCTTCCCATTATGCCAATGGTGGGTTGAAAACAAAACAGAAACAGCAATTTCTGGCTGAGCTGAGGTGATGTTTTGCCTTTGAAATTTTCTGGTTGGAAATGGAACTCAAAAGAAAATCTCTCTTATCATAGCTTTCTAGTTGATGGCCATGAACGAGACCTCCAAAAGTAGCTTCTCTTGACCCTGTTGTATTTCTTCACCTCCCCTTATCTTATGCTCTTCAGTGCATACAACAGTGTTCAGTATTCAGCCCTTACACTGTTAGAAAAGAGGTTTTTTTACTTCAGGATATGGAATTTAATTTATGTCATTATTCTCAGTGTTTCTTTTACAAGATAATCTAATGATTCAGCAAGCAAGAGAATCTGTTCCACTATATGTCACAAAGAGTAATATTAGCTATTATTGTTTGTGATATGTTAGGACTTTATCTTACTGGATGTACCTAATTCAACATCAGGCTGCTGCCTCTCAGGAATTCTGCAGATCTCTTCTAAACATAACAAAATAAGTAAGAATGCTTCCTAAATCAGCATCAATCCAGTAGAACATACATCTGAGGCTTAGGCTATCTCTGGTAACTTTTTTACTTGCTTTTCATTTTATCTACCCAACTTACAACCTTTCTTGGGAGTACAAAACAATTTTCTTTCTTAAACACATAATGAAACATACAATTTATGACAAGGCTTTTTTCACCTTATTCCAGAAAGCAAACATACTCCAAACTATATACTTCAGATACGTGAGTGAAGGACTAGCTGGAGTGTAGACAGGACTCTCTGCTCCATGGTTTTGGGGAAAAAAAACCCAACAAAACAAAACCAAAAAAAACCCAGAAAACAAACCACAACACTAAATAAATTTTAAATCATAGCCTCTGATGCTAGTGTAGTGATGAGTGTTGGAATTTGCAGAAATTCTGGAACAATTGCTTTGAAGTCTGAATGCCCTACATTCTCTTAATAGACACTAACTCAAGTGTTATTGATGCAAAGCAACTTCAGTGCTTTTTTTCATCTGGGACTTGTACAATGAGGGGTCAAGAAAAATAAGAATGGCTAGTATTCATACTCATACATAGAGCACTGAGTTGTCTTTTCTTTAGACGCATCTTTTTACAAACTAGCAATAGCATGATTTTTAGTACTGCAAAATATTATTATTTCTCCATATTTTCCTCATTACTTACATAGGTGATTTTGGATTGTGGCTCTATCATCATGACAGCATTTTTCCCTATGTATCCAGTATGTGAATTCCATTTTGTACTATCACCTTTCCTATTTTTTTGTAAAATAATCACCTCCTCTCCGTCACAGTTTGTTCACACCTGCAGGGGTTGTAACTCCCAGAAGAATGAGATTAACCCTAATTACTAGAGTTTTTAACAGAAAAGAGTTTCAGAATTTGAGTCCTTCTTCTGAAATCCTTGTTCAGCTGTGGACCACAGTATCTAAAAGATAAAACAACTGTAATATATTTCATTCTGCTTCTGAGGTAGCTTTAAGTGAAATTGCAATAATCTTCTTGGACTATATAAAGTCTTCTTGATCTACTAACAGTACTTGAAAGCTGGCTTAAATCAACAAAGTCTTTTTACGTCTCAGAAGGAAGTAAAAAACTGGAGTATACAGTGTGGAATGCCATTGGGTTAAGATAGCTCCTTAGCAAGTATTTATTTACTTTCAATGTATAAATGAAAAAGAATGAATAACAAAGCATCCAGGAAGATGGAAGAGAAAAGAAAAAACATGGGTAAAAAAAAAGAGAAAAACCACAAAATTTTATGGGAGGGAGGGGGAAATATTTTAGAAACTGTAGCCAGCAAACAGCTACAAGGCAAATGAGCAAGGCAAATCCAAACCCTGACATAGCAATTACAAGATTAAATGATCTGCTGGATCTCATAACATCTTTTAGCTGATGAACAGACTAACTTCTTTGTGTTACACATAACACAACAGGGCTACCAGTGGTACTTCAAGCATGCCCAACACCAAATTATTTCTTCAGTAGAAACAACTGAGCGATGACTAGATTGATCACTGACTAAAATACTTACAGAACATGGATGGAACATGCCAGTAGAACACACTAGGGAAGCCCAGATTACATTCATAATTTTCTTGGGAACTCGGTAGATGATGGTCATGCAACAGGCAAGCAGAAACCTTAAGGTCAGTAGTCCTAAATCAATTCTACAAATAAAGATTCTAGTGATGAGTATGTATACAGACATCCATCAAATTTAGAAATACTCACTCTTTAATAATTGCAAATGTGATAAAACTAACATACTAAAATTTAGTTTTAGCCACTTAGAAGTTTCTTCAAAAAAGACATTGGTTGACATGTGTCACACATTATGATTATCCATGTTGCCTTCAACAACAACAACAAAATAATTATAATAATAATCATCATCATCACCACCACCACAAACAGAAAAAGTCTATCCATTTTTTGAAAATTAAGATGGGTTAGTGTTTAAGGAGAATTTTGCTAAGAACTGATTTTATTAACACTTCAAAGCCTATGGTATAGTACACAAAGTCCTAAAAAGACCTCAAGAATTAAAAACTCTAAAAACCTCCTACTTCTGCCCACCTAGGACATCAGTTCCACCCAGTAACACCAGCCCAAGCCTTTTACAAACACCATAACGTCCGTGTCAAAACTAGCTGGGCTTTTTCCTGCTCATATTGGAAGGCTTTTGCAGAAACCCATTCATCTGATAGCTAATAATATTTAAATTTGTTTCCTGTTCATACCCACTTTTTCTTTGTGCCAATGCAGTCCCTTACTTAGTTCATTCGTCTCAAAAGTTTACTTTCTTGATGTTGTAACAGACAATAATAATGTCTGCTCTCAGCCTTTGTTCTTCTAGACTAAGAAGCCAGGCTTTTTAAACCTTTCCATAGAAAATAGCTTTTTTTTTGCTGCCACTTAGCCTACTATCTCTTCCAGACAAGTTCAGATCTTTTTATGAGGCCCTAAATGCATAACCTTGCAAATCTCACTGTTAAATTCCATTCCACTGATATTACTTCACCCCTCAAGCCGATCCCATTTTCCTCCTGTGAGAGTATCGGGCCATTTTTTTTGTCTCTTTTTTTTTTTCGCTAAGGTCACTAATAAAAATACAGTAGGATAGACATTTAGGCCATTCCTTAGTAGTTTCTGGCATGATTTTAAGAGGTATTTATTTCTGCCAAAAGAAGCATGTCGGTGCTTGCTAGAATTTTTAGCAGTATTTAGATACCTAACCTGGACTAAATTCTGTGACTGTTGTACTTTGGATTCCCATTACAGGCCTACCAGCATCTTTAGGTACGCAACACATCCTTACAGTCTGACTGGTTGCAACTTGAAGTTTCTCTACAAACAAATTTTTAGCAGTTGATCTTCCATAGAGTTATCACCAATCTATCTGAAAATCTGATCCTGAACAACTGGAAAACTGTCTTTGAGTATTTTCTGAAATGTTTGGGGTTTTTTTAATGCATTCAAGTACACCATAGCAATTTTCCCCATCACTAGTGTGTTTCATAACCTGCTCATCCAAGACCTAACATGTACAGTTTTCAAATGATTAGCCTGTCGCATGCAGCAACCAGAAATACAAAAATTAGTTCTCTCTCCAACAATGTATGTGTTCTGAAAGGAAAACCTTTCCTTGAAGATTGCAGCATGCAAACAGGGGGGCTACCACAGGTACTACTCAGAAGCAAGGGGAGCCCTGACTCCACAGGGCCACAGCAGAAAAGACAGCATCTCTTCCACAACTGAAAGAACAACCCTCTTCTTCCCTCTACGTTCTTGAGATTTTTCTGTGAGTCTAGAAATTGAGTCCCCTTGCTTTTAGGTGTCAGGGTGGTACATTAGTTTTTGACTTGCTAAATGGATTCTAGATTTAATGTGAAAGATGACTAATTTTTTTACCCAGCAAACATGTACTTTTGTTTTATTAAGAAAGAAATTGCCTGAATTGCCCCTCAGTAGTAATACACTTAGTTAACTTATCCAAAACCCAAAGGGAAACAGTCAAAGACTGAAATAGGAGAGGTTGCATTCCTATCAATGTTTTTCTTGTTAGTACCATTGTTACTCCGATGGTCATAAAAGTGAAGACTGCTACGGCCCAAGCTGCCACCAAAACCTGCAACTGTGATAAGATATTGGCTTTTCACCTGCTTTGAATCTGCTACATTACAATTGTTTCGTACATTTTCATTCATCATCTGTTCTTCACTTAAAGACAGTGACAGACTTATGAAATTTAATGAATTTTCATATAGTATTATTTGCCTTTTTTCTGTTTGTGCCAAAGTGCACTTATGAGTGATGCTGACAAACTGAACTCTTGGAATTATGCCAAATTTGAGTTTACAGGAGAGTTTTTTTAAAGGCTTACTAAAAGATAGGTAACATGAGGGGGTTAGACTGCTACTCTTCTTTTTGGCAAAGTGAATTTCTTTGGCTTTTCATCTGGCTGATAAACCAAAATGGTTTGAACCCCATTAACTCTTGGGCGAGAAGAGCTGTTGCCACAAGGGTGCTTGCGCCTGTGTTACAGTCATGGCATTTGTCTTTCATAACAAGCCTTCAGCACCCTTCAAAGCAGGAATGAAGAATGTTTCTTCTATTTAATCCTATCTCTGAGTTACTTTGTTGGCCGTGGCTTTGACTGATAGGCATTTGAGAGGATAGCAGTGGTGGGAGGGGGAGAAGCATACGAACAGAGGGTCTATTTGTTTTCATTTTCATTTTCCAGTCTCTATGTGGTCTGCCACCTTATTTGGATGCTTGTAATTTTGTTTGTAAAACACTGATAAAGCCACAAAATGCCTCAGATATGAAGCAGCAAGAGGGGGGAAAGTTTATTACAAAAATTCTTATTTTCTTGTACATTTTCTAAGGAAAATTTACTCATACACTGTGTTTGGTTTTTTTTTTCTCCTGACAAGCCAGTGCCAGTGCTCTGTAATGTTATGTACTTGACCTGGATTTTATTCCTCCTTCTGTTGTGTCACCCCCAGAGGTTTCAAGTAATACAGCTTAAAAAAAAATAAATATATCAGTACCAACCAAGCATACAAAACCAATCTAGGCTTTAATCTTTTCAGCTCACACAAGCAAGGGAAGGTTGTGTCTGACCAGGGCCTCAATAGAGGCCCTGGAAGGAAGAAAAGGAAAGGAGATGTATGTACCATCATTACGCATCCTAAAGGAGATATTCTTTGCTCTGCAGATTCTTCCTGCAGTTTTGGCAAAACTGCTTTTTCTTTGCCTCTCCGTTTCCTCACCAGAAAAAAAACCCACCACACCAAAACCCAAAACTGGTTTGCAGCTCCCTCCTTCAATTTTAGTGAAAAATGAATAGATTACATAGGTAGCGTACAGACAACAGTAGACTAACAGTATCTACAGTAACTCTGACTCAGCCACACTGGAGAACTGCTGCATGAACTTCAGATACCTAGTTTAGATTGATAAATGAGGTTCCCCCTGTGGCCTGTGGAAACCCATAGGCTCCTCCAGAAGATTCAGAACATTTTGCATGGAGCTTCTCTCCCTCTTTTTTTTCCAGTGACTGAAGAGATAACCTAAATGTCGACAGTAGCAATGCTCTTCTGTCTGCGTATGTATCACAACAGCTCTTTCCTTATCAACCAATTCCCACTGATCATGACCAGCCTTGCGGGGTAGCTTTCACAAAGGACATCACACCCTGGTGATCAAAGAACCTCCCTCCAGTATGTCAACAAGGCAACTCCTGAAAGGCAACCGGTCTTTGATATTGCTGAAAGGAAAAGGATACCTATTCAGCCACCAGCCTGTCCCTACTACATGATTTAAAGCAGAAGCAAACTAAAAAGTCCCAGGCTCAATCAATCTGTTTATGCCTCAAGCTCGAAGGGGCGTGCAGCTCTGGGGAAGTTGGAAAGTTAAGAAAAACATCTGATTAGAGCTGCAGAAACCATGAGCTGGTGCCTAATTTTAAGATCAGTATATCTCAAGCAAATAAAGGAACTCCTGGGAGCCCAGCATCTTTGTAAATAGAACCATTAATTTAGATGCTTAATTATGAATTTGGAGTCAACCATGGGCACACGGTTCCAAATCTGCTGGACTGCAAACTGCTTCAGCATTTCTAATTCTTTTTCTAGAGCTCTGTAAGTGTGTGCAAAAGTGGGTGACATAACAATTATGTTATTCAAACAAAATACTGCACACATGTAAATGAGCTCTGCCAGGACAGGAGGCAGACATTTGGAAATCCAGAGCTTAAAATGTAACAGCACGACTCTGTCATTTATAAAAGGAATTTTCATTTGCTATCATTATCCATGGTTACTTGCCAACAGTCACTTGATAAAAATCTGAGGTACTAATGTATACATAGCTTGATTTAGAAAATCTAGCAAGTCATTAACCCTAAGCAATATATGCTTATCTTTGCTGGTGATGCTGTCAGTGTTTAATTTCCTGTAGATCATAAATTCAATAGAGAGTTGACAGTGCTGCCTGGAGTAAGTAGGGGAAAAATTCCCTTTTTAATATCTCATCCTATTGATTATTTTCTTTACTAGTGAAGCGCTCTGTAAGCCATTTGGACAGTAAGATCATTCCTGAAAGTGTCAAGTGGTGTATGACACATAGGGTCTTTCTGGTCAAAATAAGTGGAGGAAGGAAAGGAAAATGGTTTTCTTTTCTCTCATCCCCCTTTCTCATATTTCTTGAGTTTTCCAGTATTTTTTTCTTATGAGCAAGTCCTACACTCTTCTGAAGGATTTACCTGTTTATGAAATGTTTTTCTCTGAGAAATCAGCTTATTAACACAGTTTCTCCTTCATTATGGGAATTTAATGCAACATTTTTGGTTCTTTCTTTGTTTTATTCAGACTGTTATCCAAACAATCACTTCTACTCTGCATATTTTAATGGCCCCTTAGACACACTACAATATTATGTAAGACCTGATCCTGTTTTCAAATAATCAGATGTCTACCACCAAGATGGGGAACCACCCAGGCAGACGGTGCCTGAACAATAGTCTGTGGAGGTGAATAGAAGTCACTCCGTTGACTCAGCCCCCAGGAGGCATGAGCTGCAGCCTCCTATCAAACATGTGCTCCACAGAAATATTAGGGAATGGTCCATATGTCTAATGCTCTTGTGCTGGAGGTCTTGAAATTGGCATATGGCTTAAGTTGGAGAGTGGATTCAAGTTTTGCACAAAGTTACTTATGTATATCTTGTGAAGTCTGGCAACTTCAGAGCAAATAGCTTTAGAGTAACTTATTTTAGACTTTTAGACTAAGCAATGTGCATCAGCCCTCTCAAATTCATATTCAACTGGGAACCGTCTGGCTACTTCTGAGTTGATTTATCTGTCAACTGAAAAGAAACATCAAATAAAAAAATGCTGTGTTCAGAGACATCAGAAGTATTGTCACATTCCTACAGGGCTATGTTTATAAACCTGTGAATTGTTTATATTTAGCAACATATGTAGTTTTAAAATTTATATAAAACAGCACTACTACTGCAGCAGTCTACTTCAGTATTCAGTACCATACACAAAAGATCTCACGGATTTTGGAGAGGTTCTGTTATGCTGAGGCTTAGCATCTCTAACGTTCAAAGGCTTGCAGGTAAAGTAAAATTCTGTCTGGATGGCAACAGTCAGCTATTCTCCATGGGCAAGGTAGCACCATGTAGCCTTATTAGTTATGGTCTATATTCTTTGCATTGTGTGAAACGAAAACCTTAGTAGAAATTCATCGAGAAGAAGTTTGGTCCATTTTGTAGTTTGCTACAAAAGCCTACAGTCCAATTATACTCCTGGGGAGGAAAACGTGTATTATAAGCTTCAGTGGCAGGACAGCAGTGTTTAACCAAAAGCAGCTCTTACTGCATCATCCCAGTGTGATTAGTAGTTACAAAACTTTTAGACAGGATCGAGATTTTCAATGTAGGAGCAGAACTGCTATAATGATCCAACCTGAGGATAATATGCTGCAGGGAACCCCAGATCTGCCTCTGGAGCTATGTTTATTATGTACTCTACCTTTGACTAGAACCAGAGTCATCAAAACATCTTTTTCACGTGAGTGAGCACCACATACGTGAAATGAATACAAAATGTCTTGAATACAAAATAACTGGTTCTTGCAACTTCAGAGTGATCACAGGATGCCTGTTGCAAACTTAATGAGCAATGTCCTGGGTAGCTCTGCAGGGATCTTGCATGGGTCTAGCTGTTCCAGTTCTATAACTGGTATATATTGACTAACCACACTGATTAGAAAATGTTGACAAATAATATCCATATGTGCAGCTAAGAAGAAAAAAACCACCACACTTTTAAAAGATTACATCATTTTAGTTTTTCCATCAGAACTCACAAAGCAAACGTGCAACTGATCCACAGGAACCTGAGGATGAGACAATCTGGAAGAGAAAAAAACTTCCTCAGCAAAAGGACATACTGGGAGTTCTTCAGAGTGTTTTTTTCCAAAAAAAAGTTACTTCAACAAGAGTTACAACTTTTTTAAAAAGGGAAGGATTCAGAAGTCAGTCTAAAAAGGAAGAATATAATTTCAGATTTCCAAAAAGCTCATTAAGTAAAAAGGGCAAATGCTATTTAGGTTACTCAGCTGCTGGAGTTGGGAAATGAAAACCATAAACCTCATCGCTGCTATAGCTGGGTAGTGAGGGAATCATCCCCTTTATAAATGCTTCTTGTAAACAAGTGTATGTTTGTTTAGGCACTACAGATCTAGGGTCGCTGCTTTCAGAGGAACAGCAGAGCAAAGAGACTACGCTCTATGGGAACTCTCCAGCTTGGAAACGGTTGCGAAGCTGCCTGGGAATGAAGGACAGGGTATGTCAGCCAGGGAAACATCTTTCTCTGAGGACTCTTCAGTAACAAAAAAACCTACCATACAGGACTGAAAAAAAATTGATTGTGTAATCCCTATTCACCATTACTCCTATTCATCCGCCCATGATGATGGTGGATTGTGTGTATTGCCCTCCTCAGCGACTCATCACAGATGGCTGGTTATGAAAGAGCTCTGTTCACTGCTGCAAGCTCCGCTGTCCTCTGAATCATGAATGAAGACAACAACAAGCTTCAAAATCCCAGAAGCTAGAGGAGATAACCTCTAGCATGAGAGATCACAAGGGCAAAGATTTACTGCCACAGCAACAAAAACGTGCAGAAAGAGTGATAAAAATTAAGGTAGGAGTGATGCTGTCCCTTGGTTTGTAAGAAAAGTTATATCCTTCATTTTTTAAACTGATAGGTTAGGATATATCTTGCTGCATGGCAATTTGTTTTGTTTCAGGGTGATTTTTTTTTTCTCCTGCTGTTTTTAAGGTGGCAAGGTATGAAAAATGGAAGTTATGTAAGGAAAAACATCTTATCATGGCTTCTACAGCATTTCTCACAAACAGATTTTAAACCCTAAAGCAGTCCTGAAAATCTAGAAGGGACCATCTACATTAATACAGAACAACTGAATAGTTCCTGTCAAAGAACCCACAAATCCTCCGTGAGCTGTAACATAGGTTTTTAGGACAACAAACGTAGCTGACCTTAATTAAAGAAAACAACACCCTGCCACACCCACGATAATTGGTAGGTCAGGATTACTGTGTTCTCGTATTATCTGGTCATTCTGTATTTCTCTTCAGCCTATGGAAAAAGCCACCAATGCTCTGCCACGCTGCTTACATACAACTAGTTTGTAGATGGTGTGAATGATGCCAGCTGAAATAAGTAACCATAATAATAAGCTGTAGACAAGCGTAAACCACTGTATTTTAACAGAATGTGTGTGCAACATGTTCTCTACTTGGTGGCACATGCATCCCCTTCTTTTACTTACGTATGGTTTCCAAAACTGACACTTCTGTACATAAAAATACAAGAATTCTCCTTATGCTGTGAATAGTTGCCTCTTCATAAAGCTAAAGCAAGCTCAGGGATCTCATATAATTGCTATTAATTTTTATGAGTGATTTTGGTACATCAGGGAGTGTTTTTTTCTTCACAGATTTTGAATGAATTTAATTATAATTCTGTGATTTTTTTGTTAATACAATTGTAACTTGGTTATGCTTTATTTCTTTTGAAAGGGTCTATTGTGAGAAGCAATTGTTTGAACTCCCTACTTTTTTAATGTGTCCAGTTGTTTTAGGATCAACAAGTTATATTAGTAATGCTCTCATCTACAAAAGAATTAATCCTCTAAGAAAAAAATTGTTTTGAACTAGTAGTTTAACAGCTAAAGAGTCTGTAAATTAGAACACACAGGAGTCTTACCCAGCTATCAACAAAAATAATCTGACCCACTACTGCTTTATGCTCTTCTGCTAGAACTATAACTCAACATGTCTCGAGTTTTCTTTGCTCCATAATCACCAAGAAACAAGTGAAATAGGAACCGAATTCCATCCTATCCAAGGGATGGCAAGGGTTTTTTTTTAATTAAATCAATACTATCTTTATTAATTGAATTTGAAAAAAATAAAGGTTACTCTTTCCATAAAGAATGCTGACTCTTCATCCTACTAATGATTCATTTTTTTAAATTCAGAAAACTGTAGCCCTGTCAACCCATCAACTGATTAGCATTGATTCATGGACACCACTGAACATAAGCTAAAAATAATACATTCAAAGTTATTATAAAAGCAGCAAGGTATACTACTATTATTGTGATATTTAAATTTTTAAAGTAGCACAAGCTAACTAACCCCCCACCCCATGGCTCTGTCTTCACCATGTATGAGGCCTGAAGTACATCTGTAGCTTACATACAAACAGCAATAAAGATGACATTATGGGATATATACCCTAGAAGTAGATTCCAGTAAATCTATTTTCATACTCTCCTACTCTCCAAGACGGGCCACTGAGCTGGAAATGTGGGTTTCTGTCCATAAGATTAACTAAATAAACATACTGAAATGTAAATAAAATCTTTCTGGATGTTTTGAAGAGAAGGGGGGAAAAAGAGAATCAATACATTCTGAACACTCCTTTTAAGGCCTTCTCTAGTACAAAAGTAGCAGTGAAAGTCTGGTAAGAGTTTGAGGAGGAATGGTTCTTACTGAGCACAATGGCTCTGGCTTGTCTAGGGGTTCTGAAAAGAGGCAAGATACTGCAGAAATCTTTGACAGGCTCAGGGGCAAGCCAAGGTTTTTAACAGAGCAGTCGGCATGTCTATTATTATAACCTCTCAGCATGCTCCCTCTGCTTATCCATGGGCTTCAGGACTGCTGCACAGCTTCAGCATGCTCCACAAAGGCTTGTGTGAGGCAGCAATTAATTGACTCATGGAAAAGATCAGCAAAAGATACAGAAGACACAGGTTCAAAAATGAAGATCCTCAATCACTAAGAGAACACATGTTTTTCTATGTCCCCTACATGGTCAAAATGCCATGAACTAATTGCTTTTTTAAATGTTTGAGAAGATATAAATTAAGTATTTATCTCTACCTTCACATTGTACCTTCCTGTGGTTGTCTAGGGTGAGACTACACCTGAATAAGCATGGCACTTTGCACTGAAGGCCAACCATCATGAGCAACGGGGAATGTCACATTTGCAGCCCATTTGCAGAAAAGAAGGCGTGACGGCCTCTGCCTACCTGAGGCTCCTGTTTGATGGAGTTACCAAAACACACCTTGAGAAAAGGCTATGATCACTCAGGAACCATGTTACTCTGAGTAACCTGGGCCTGCTCTGCGAAGGGTTTTTAGATCAGGACCAATTAGTACTAGAAGACCAACAGCTATGACTTTTGTGTATTACCCGCCAGCCCTGGATCTTGGCTCACTGAGAGACCAGCACAGCCAGCTCCCAGGTCTGTGGTCAGCCAGAATAAAGTCAGCTAGCAGTGGGTCTTCCCAGCACCTCATTGCGAAGAAACAGTCCTCCCCACCACAGATGGCAACCTTCAGGACAGCTAATTGTCTGTCAAAGACCCTACCGGTCAGAAGGTGGCTGCAGCTGAGGCATGTGTCTCCATCCCTTTGAAGATTCTCCTTCATGACTATGCTTGATGAATTGCGATTGTCTGGCTTACTTGTTCTAGAGGGTCTCATCTGCACCTCACATAAACATTTCTACAAGCTAAGCCTTGAAGTGGAGCTCCTAGAATCTTATTAGAGCTTGTCTACATATATTTTACAAATTCAATATTTACATGTTAAAAAAGAACATTTTTATCTCATGAATACAAAAGCATCACAACGGGAACACACATTGCTTCCTGCTGCTGTATAAAATATCTCCTTAAGCACTTTAAAATACATTTGGTCTAGTCATTTAATGACAACTTTTTGAAATCATCATAAAGGACTACTTTTCACAGGAGAGATTTGAAAGCAAACTAGCTCCAGACTGTACATATTTCATAAATAACCCATGTATTTTTTTAACTAATTCTGGCTGATATTGTTAGACAAACTTAAGAAACTTTAATGGCCCTCATCTTGGTATTACATTGGTCTTAGTCCTAAATGAAGCTGAGCTCATAAGCTGTTTTCTCATTAGATTGGCAGAGATTTCTGGCTCCTCCTTTGCATCTGTTATTAGAAAATCTCTTTGTCATGCACAAAGAGCTTTGCTTGATAAATTTAGCTTATATGATGCACCTAAGCAATCCACTCAGGAGATATTTTGTAAAGCTACTAGATGCTTTCTGTACATAATTCTTTTTATTTCATATACAGCTGAGTCTTGGTCCTTTTCATTAGCAAACAAACAAAAGAACAGAAAAAAATTAATATTTTCTGAACTTCTTAACGTCTCATTTTGAAGACAGTTACAGTTTTTGCGCTATTTAGAATTGTAGTTCTAATTGTGACTTTGACTTTAATGCGGTCTGTAACTTTTGCAAATTGCTGCGTTACGTATGCTAATTATCTGTTAAAGATGCAATAGCCCTTAAGTACCTTCCCTGCATAGGTATAGAAATGCTAAATCTTTCTTTTGCTTCCCCACCCCCAAGTAATGTATTGGCATTTAAAAAGTACTTTATCATTTCAAAACACTTAACCCCACTAATACAATAGAATATTCTCTTTAAAGGTTTAACAGGGACAAATTTACTTTCCTTTCTAGTAAGGAATCTGCTGAAAGGATAGCTAGGTAGAACATCTAGCTCCTCCATTCCCCAAAGTAAATTGGCCACTGACTTTGAATGCAGACAATGCTCTTGAGTAGGACTTAAAAATGGCATATGCTGTCTTTAATCCATACAGAAATTTGTATTTGTTAGTTTAAAAGTCACTATGTCTAAAAAAGACAAACTCATAAATTAGTTTTAAAAACCACTGCTAAAGTAGCTATTTACTGTAGTTCTGCCAAGCAGTGTCTTTGCAAGCACTTAAGCAAAGCCTTCTTCCCATACATAACCAATTATACACAGTGCGAGCAATGTGCATGTCTGAAAGGAAAAAAGTCCCTGAACATGGATTTCATAGTAATGACAGCACTGCAGCAAAGTGGACAGAAAGGTGCTGAATGGATCATAGTAAATTTCTCATACCACATGAATCCAGAGGTTGCTTTACAAGACCAGAACTAAGACGAAAATTACAAGTCTTTTTTCTCCAGTTTTCATGCTCAATTCAAAAGCTCATTCAATTGTTTGACTTCTAATGAGGTCCTAACTATGCCTTTCTTTAAATATCCTATGTACAAGACATAATGAAAGGCAATGAAATTTGTCTGTTAAAATACAAACCAACTTACTGTAATGCAAAAGATTTATCATAGTGTGTTAAGTATACAGTGACAGCAACCATTTTTCCAAGACACTTTTCCTGTGAATGCCTACAAGAACAATAACTACTTCAGCACTAAATGACACCTTAAACACTCAAACACCAGATTGCATCACAGAACCCTTCATGTACAAACACACGAAGAATCTCTCAATGGTATAAAACAATTAGTTAATAGCCAATAGCAGAACTGAGCTGTTTCTTGCAAGACATACCAGTCATCACTTATCCCAGTCACCTGGTAATAGATTTTACAGAAAAAGGAAGGCAGAGAAAAAAAAGCTCTACTTAATCTCTTATATAGTCCCCAGAAAGTGTCAATACAAAAATCTTCCCTTACAATTGTTTTGATCCTGAAAGAGATTAGGCAGAGCACATGGGGGAAAAAAGAACAAGGCTTCTACTTTGCAGTGCAGTGTGACAGGAGAAGCAGTACCACTACAGTTGGACATCCGGCATAGCGGGATGTTGAAACCACTTGCACATTTAGTCCCTTGGAATCCGGAGTGTAAAGCAAATGAGCTGTAGTAGGGCTACTGGCAATTAGTGGTGCTTCTGCATCTCAAGACATACTAGCTGTAGTGCAATGCAGAGCACGAGCCCTTCTCAGGCCCCCTGGGAACTGAACGGATGATAGCAATTTCCAAGGATTTTATACTCTGGCTTTGCTCCAAATTACAGCAAAACTGAAACACTTCAAATAATCTTGGAAGGAAAATTCCATGGCTCTTTTGTGTATTTGTTTATTGTTTGCACTTATTTATAAAGAAATCAAAATAGATAAAAAATGAATCGAAAGAACCACTTCAAAACTAAGAATTAAAAAAGATGTATTCAAAAATATTAAAATGTGTTCTGTCTGACAGTCTTTTTTATTTTTTTGAAACAAAAGTCTACTGCAGTTGACCTGCTTTTGTGAAGTATTTTGATTTCAACAGAGCTACATTTTCCAGGACAGCTTTCACACTCCCCAAAATTTGTAGAATTCTTCCATCTGTCTCTCACTTAGCCAAGATATGCATTTAAATTTTATTCATTTTTTATCTTCAGCTCATTAAACAACCTTCATCATTCCCCAACTGATTCTCATTTTTCCCTTACCCACCGCCAATCTATTTATCTCTTGCCGTGTGAAAGTGCACAGGTAGAGGGGTCTGCTAGAGGTGGTTTCAGTGTGATAACACACCTTGGCCCAATAAATACAGCAATATATGTAGCATATTTACAGTTCTGCAAACTTCTTTATAAACAAATATCAAGGGTCCAGGTCACACCTACCAGTCTCAAATAACTCCACTGCTTTGTCAACATTGCAAAAATATTTATGCAATACTATGTATTGCCAAAATACATAGTACAGGAGAAATCCCAGTGAACTGAGTTCCACGTGTACTGTCCACTGCTACTGCTGCTCTCCAGTTAGGCAATTTCTTTTCTTCCTGTCTGCTATTTATCCATCTTATCAAATTCACAGATCTGTGCACAAAATGTGATGCTTTTCAACCACTGAAATTGATCTGAAGGAACAATTTCTCAGATCTCCCCCATGACTGTGAGCATGCAAGGATTCTTCCCTGGGGGAAAGATCAGGCACCAACTACAGAGGGACTCAGATTTTTAATAACAGCACATGCCATCTGAACGTGGCATTCCCTGCCACTAACAGGAGTTTGTGTCTCTTGGGTATCTCAACCTGCTGTTGAGCAGCAGAATATGATTTCCCCCACCATCACAAGCTTGTTAAGAAGTCACAGGAAGCGTATAAAGTTAAGGACACCTTTGATACACAGAAAATGAATGACTAATACATGATGAATCATAGAAATGATGGTTGGAAAAAACCTCTGGAGGTCATCTAGTCTAATCTCCCACTCAAAGCGATGACTATCACTGACATGAGATGATGTCAGCTGTGACCATGCTTAGCTAACTCTAAACCTCCAGGGACCAGGAAAAAAAAAAAAAATCTGTCAGATGACAAAACCATCAGACAATACAGAGTTTAAAAAAGGACAAAATACAGAAAGCATAATAACGTACGTTCGTAATAAATATCATACAATCACAGCTGACACAGCACTGCCAACATTTACAATTAGGCTACTTGATCATCAGCACACCTGAAACCCAGCGGTGCTAAAACCAGCATGCCTCTAAAATACCTAAAACCAGGAGATATCATGGAGGGAGGTGGAAAATGTCCAACAAAATAACAAAAGTAATGAGAAGGAGACTGGGTGCCTTAGGTATTGCAAGATGATACTTACCTCTTCTTATCTGGGCCAGCAGTTTAAAACCATATGAGTATCAACACATTCCTCACTGTGGAATAAAGATGTGATAAAACGATCCTGAAACAGGGTGAACGGACCTTCCTTTCTTTTCTCCTACCTTCAGAAATAATGCGCCTCACAGAATTCACTCTGGTATGGCTACACCAGTGCTCTCTGCATACAACCAGGATACCAAAAAGTTCCATCTGGAGTTACATCTTCCTTCTTCTCCTGGAAATAAAAGGAACTCTCTACCTCCGTATCTCAATCCACAGAAATTGACACAGATGCGAGAAGGTAAGACACCATGAGCAGGGCTTCTAGCTTGTCAAGTGTCTTCTCTTTGCAGCAAGATCGTGTGTGTGCAATTGTTCTTATGTGCAATTCTCCATTCAGAGGTTGATCGCATTTCAGAGATGTTTTGTTTGTCCATAGGTTTATCTGTAGGAGGGTAGCAAGCAAACAAAACCCAGAAGCAAGCTCTCTGATGGCTACAGGTACTCTTATAAAAAACTCTACAGGTAGCTGGTGGATGTAAGTTTGACAGTGAATTGTAGATCCAATGTAGAAAAACACTTCATGAAAAGGTGCATAAAGGAGTTTTGAAGATAGAAAAAAAATGGAGCTTATTAGAAAAGTTTAAAACATGTTACTGATAACTTTGCATATTTACAGAAGGATCTAAGTGTTGCATCTTGCAAAAGAACATGTGAACCACAGGTCTATGCATGTGTTGGGAGACTGGAGGATCTTCAAGCACCCAGAAGCCAATAGATCGCAATGGGCACCGTAGTTTGCAGGATCTGCTCCATTCTGAAACCTTCAAAAGTACTTTTATTTAATTCTGTTCCTCCTGTTTGGTTCACGCTGCAGATGAGAAACGCTCAAATCTTCACATTAGCCTTTCTCCTAGAATTCCAGCTCATTAGCCATATGAACAAAGAACTGGTGGCCACTCCATCTCCTAGCAGGCGTTTTCTCCTGCTTTGGCGTTACGTGGCCTTTAGTCTTCTGGCTTATTCAGAGGACAAGCCTTGTGAGCAGAGAGCGACATACCCACTGGGCTGTGTTTTGGGTTTGTGTGGCGGGGTTTTGGTAGCAGGGGAGGGGGCTGCAGGGGTGACTCCTGTGAGAAGCTGCTAGAAGCTTCCCCAGCTCCAAGTGGGACCCACCTCTGGCCAAGGCCGAGCCCGTCAGCGACGGTGGTAAATTTAAGGGGAACCCGCAGCGAGTAGGGGGATTGGAAGGTGAGAGGAACCCCTCTGCTGATACCGAGGTCAGTGAAGGAGGAGGGGAGACGGCAGGCTGTACCCCCCAGCCCACGGAGCGGAGCGGGGGAGCGCAGGCCCCCCAAGATGGCCGGGACTCTGTGGTAAAGCCCGCGCTGGGGCAGTCTGTGCCTGAAGACCGGCGGGCGGAAAGGGCCCGCGCCAGGGAAGTCTGTGAGGAACTGCGGCCCGCGGGAAGGACCCACGCTGGAGAGGTTCGTGAAGGACTGCCTCCCGCGGGAGGGACCCCACGCCCGAGCAGGGGACGAGTGAGGAGGAGGAGTCCTCCTCCCCCTGAGGAGGAAGGAGCGGCAGAGACGAGCTATGACGGGCTGAGCCCCGTCCCCTGCTGCCCTGCGCCGCTGAGGGGAGGAGGTGGAGAGAAGCGGGAGTGGGGTTGAAGCGGGAAGAAGGGAGGGGTGAGGGGAAGGTGTTCTCAGGTTTGGTTTTACTTCTCATTATCCTTGTTTTGATACGGTTGGTAGTAAATGAAATTGATTTTGCTTCTTCCCCAAGTCGAGCCTGTCTTTTGCCCGTGACCATAAGTGGCGAGTGATCCCTCCCTGTCCTTGTCTCGACCCACGAGCTTTTCTTTATATTTTCTCCTCGTCCCACCGTGGCCGGGGCGGGGAGTGAGCGAGCGGCTGCCTGGTGCTTTGTTACCGGCTGGGCTGAAACCAGGACAGGCTGCGAGGACAGTTTCTTTCAGTTAGGGCCATGAGGCACCAGTGAGGCATGCCTGGGTGAAAGCTTGTAAGGCAGCTGGTGAGCCTGTCCCAGCAAGAGATCTAAGATCTCTGCTTTAAGG
>JAOBAS010000045.1:16442416-16468039 GCA_025311575.1 Elanoides forficatus
CTTGAATGTGTTAGCACATAGGGTATTCTGTTATTTTTCACAGCATTTTGAAATGTATTCCATTTTCTCCTGGTTAGAATAGAAATCTTAATCACAGGACTGGGAAGTGCTGATTGTGTGATATCTGCAAAACTGCAGCCATGCTCTTCTGCATAATCTCTCAGTTAAAAAAAAAAGCTTTCAAATATATATTAAATCATCTTTAAGAAACACTAATGTTAACCAACGTAAATGAAGAACTGTCCTGAAGACACTGAATTGTAATGACATTTCATTTACATATACAAATGAAATGCTTTTCTCCTCTCTAAGCTTAAGTGTTATTATGCCTGATTACATTTTCAGATTTTTTTTCCTCTCTTTTGTTCCCCCATTGGACTGTCTGTTTTACAAACAGGTTTAAGCAAAAACAGTTAACATTTCCATCACGTGGACGCTCATCTCACTTAATTGTGTGGAGTTCAAACATTTCTGGGCTGACTAAAATGTATATGGCTTTGCTTAGCAATGCAAACTTCCTTGATCTGCTTAAGCACAGCCTAAGACACAATAGTGTTTTTGTTCTGTGCTTTTAACGAAGACAAAAAATTAGACGGATTTAGGTCAAAGAAAAAAGAGCATGCTAAAATGCTGTAGAGTTAAAATTCAGCTGCAACAGTAACAACATATCCTAATTAATTATAAATTTCATGAATACTAACTCAAAAATAATGCCAGTTATCACAGCATTTGCAACATTTTTCTTCAAAATAGTACCTCACTATTCTTGATGCCTAATGCTGCAGTGAAATTTCCTGTTTATCCTACCTCCCTAGAATTTTTCCTTTCCTTTGTCACAGTGAGAAGTGAAATTATCATTGTGGTGCTGTGAAGATGTCCTATTTTCTGCTAGTAACAAGGAGGTTGACTTCAAATGTCAGGGGCTATATATTGAAAATATTTATCTGCTTCCTATTCCATTACTTTACTGTCAACATGTAGTTATTTTCCAAAGTATTTAACAACAAAGAATCACTGTACATGCCAACTTTTACACTGGTTCTCCCACAGAAGTTTTTCCTATTCAAAATCACTTAGCCAATGACAAGTCCAGACATTCCATCATACAAACTTTTGCTACACATAACCATACAAATGATGGTGACAAAAAGAAAACTGAAAATATTTTCCTGACTTTTTGATTTGGGATTTGTTTCTGGGGGAAGAGAGATACATCATTTTAAAAAAAAAAAAAAAAAAAAAGGAAAGCAAAAGAGGAGTAAAAGAACATTGATTTCTGCTGGTGTTCATACTTTGCTGAAAATTCTATTTTCGAATCAAACGAAAGTGGGAGGAAAAGTGTTTATTCAGAAGCTTTTTCCTGGAAAATACCAGCAGTTCTGTTTTCAAAAAGGAAAGTGAAAAGCCATTATGGAAATGGAAAAGAGCTTCATGCTCTGTGCTATACCTGTAAATCATACATCCTCCGGACATGTCTCTGGGCAGCCAGGTTGCCAGCAAGTCGCACAAGAAACAGAACAGGAGTTAATAAGCTGCATGGCTTATCAGTTTAGGAGCCAGGTTGGGGTTAGTGCCCTGCTGTGGCCACAGACAGGCAGCTGGAGAGGCAGGAGGGAGAGCACACCAAAGCAAGAGGAGCCAGCAGCAAGGCTTCTCTGTTCTAGGGGAAACTGCAGGAGAGAGGAGCTACTGGTGAAATACGTGGTGGGATGTACTGCCTTCATCAGGTCAATGATGACTGTGCTGCAGAGGAGACTCTTTCTCTCTGCTGGTGAGACGGTGAGTGCTGCAAAATCAAAACTCACTTCTTGCCCCCGTTACCCAAGTGCACTGACTGATGGGCTAGCCTTAGTCCAACCAGCCAGTGAAAACGTGACTAGTGTTAATGTTCTGGCCATAGCAGAAATTGTACCCAACCTGTAACTCCATGTTCTAGCAATAGGAAATACATAGAAAATCAAAATATGCTTTAGTTAAATACAGTGAACATTTAGAGGAAGAGCAAAGAAAGAATTCAGTGTTGTTCCCCTCCCTCTCCCAAGATACTCTTCAGATCTCCAAAGACAGATTCACTCATGGATCTCACATGTGACATCAAGGACTGTAGCACACTTTTAATCAATCCAGCTAGCAATGTTAATTTCTGGACAAATCGAAAGGCAGATAGATTTCATGTTATGCTATACACCTAGGAAATTAAGTTGCTAGTGGTTACAGTAAGTACTAAATCTATGAGATAGGAAGGTGTTGTTATTAACTATACTGCACTGTGATGCTCCTGAGTTTCAAAAGCATAACTGATGAGTTAAGACTTCCCCAGAATGGCAGATGAAGAAGTGCTCTAAGCAAGAGTAAAAAGCATCAGCAAGCAAAGAGATAGGCAATGAAGGATAAAAGGGAGGCTACGGTTAACATTAATTCATTCATTTCAGCAGATTGCTAAGGTTTCAGAGAAAGGATGGAATTGAGACTCTTAAATCAGTCAACAACTCTATCCAACAATACATCTCACAGAGTCTTCCTTCAAAAAAAGGCCATGCTTTCGATGTCATTTAAAGCACAGGTCATTAGTAATAACTTGAGCATAGTGGGCAGGAAGAATGAGTTTGACAAAGCTTGTCAGAGGGTCAAACAACAATTTAATAGTTAACTTTTGTTTCCTTGACAAACAGGATACCAACCTCCTCTTGCAAGTTTTAGCTCCAGTGTACAATTTTCAGTATTTCTCACAAGAAGATGAAAAAAGGAAGAAGAAAATAAAATAAAAAATACGGGAAGGTAGTAACCCTATCTGGCTGCATTTGCCAGGGGAGTCAAGGCAGACCAATACAGAGGTATTATTAGCTAGCCGCATGAATGAGGTTAGTGAATCAGCTTATTTATCATTCCACTATTCTAGCCTCTGGTTCACCTAAAATACTGTTTTCCAGGATGAATCACTCAACCTAAAGTATCACAACTCTGTACTGCAGCAAAAGCTGATTCTTAACCAACAAACCCACCATAGGTAACTGATACTGTCACTACACCCAATAAAAAATAAAAGCATTATTACACATAAAAATAATTAAGAAAAAACTTTTAAAATAAAGACACACTACATCTTTACACTTTATCTCAAATATCGTATGTAGTTGGACCTGATCTCTTGCTACATTAATCTGCTGTACACTGCAAAACTTCTTGGAGTCACTGAAATGGTATCTGGTAGCACAAGACTAATACAGTAGGGAGACAGGTTGTGAAACCTCAGATGTGGTACCTGACCAGAAGTTAAATAAAACTGAATGAGAGTAAGAATCCTAAAAGCCGTATCTAACAGCTCTTCTTGAACTGCCAGTGAAATCTACAGCCTCAGCATCACTATCACTACCTTGTGCTCCTGAGCCAAATGTACACAGAAAGAAAGTATGCTGGCATGAATTATTCATAGTCTTAAGTGGTGTCCTAATATACTCTGTAACCATTACTTTGCCTAAAGATTTGGAATAGTGTAAGAATATGAAGAACAAATATTTCTCCTTTGAACAGAGGGTGGACATAAATTCAGGACAGAATAATACCTAGTCAGGTATACAAGAAGAAAGTCACTATTACTATGAAAGTAAGAGCAGTAATAGGAGTACGGAAGATGGAAGAGAAAGCCCATGATGCAGAATTGCAGAAGGGTTAGTTTGGGAAGGGAAATAACAGCTTAAATTTACATTCATTTAAATTAGACTCTTCTTAAGATGTTAAAAATGAGAAGTATATGAAGAGGAAAAAAATTATTCAAGCCAATTAATAATTTTGAAATGTTTTTAGCAAGAAAAAAAATTATGATTCCCATCACCACCTTTGTTCTGACAGAAACAGTCAACAGGACACATACTTATCAGCTTGACTGACACGTCAGGACTGGACATGCAGCTTCTGTGCATTACAAGCATGAGCTATCTCGATTACACGGGGTTGAACGTGTGAAAGATTAATGTTCTGATGTAAAGCAAAAAACCCTCAAACAACCCAAACAAACAAAGCATCAAAAACCATCTATATCTTCTATAGATCACCTCAAAACATATTTAACCAGATGTTTTCTCAGCTGTGTTCCGCTTTATGTTCCATACTATACTTTGAAGACTTCAAGACAAAAGTTTTTACCCTTCTCTCCAAAAAAAGTTTCAAAACTTTTAAAAGTTGTGTATGTACACTATCTCATGGTGCAAAAATATTCACTCTTCTTGAATTTACCATAAATTTTCTTTTCTCAAAATTCTATGAAGGGACAAAAGAAAGCATTTATGGGTAATACGTTAAATAAGTATGTGAGTCTAGGTGTTATTTTTATTCCCATATGCTTATTTTACCAGGTAGAATAATTTCATGGTTCTCATGAACTAAAATGAAAATTAAGTGTGAAAGCACCAAATGAGAACCAACATGAATTTGTTTGAATAATGATGATTGAGTAATAATTTTCTGAAGACAATTTACTATTTTAAAATATTGTGCTGAATGTGTTTGGAGATAAAACTCTACAATGTAAATGTAGCACTAAGGACTAAAATGTTGCCTTTCTTCTTTAATTTCCCCATTCAGTTTTGTTTCATTGGCTTTTTAAACTTACTTCTAATATTTATCTGGGTTCTGACACACTACTTATAATCATGTAATCCAAGCCACTCTCCCTAAAAATAAATCATACCATCATTTAGGTTGGAAAAGACCCTTAAGATCATTGAGTCCAACCATAAACCTAACACTGCCAACTCCATCACTAAACTATGTCCCTAAGCGCCACTTCTACACGTCTTTTAATACCTCCAGGGATGGTGACAACCACTTCCTTCGGCAGCCTGTTCCCCAGTGTTTGATAATCCTTTTGGTGAAGAAAATGCCAATTACTATTTTATTGCTAGAAAACTAAGACCTGATGCTCATACAAAAAACAACCTGTGACAAGAGTGCCTCACTTGACTGAAATACACATATTAGTTGTTTGGTCTACGGTGTGCCTTCCCTGTAAGTGAAACCAATTTGGAAGGGGAAGGAAAAAGCTTGTCATTTAAGATATCCATTGACTTTGTTAAGACCTGTAAACAAACCCACACAGTTTTCAGAGGAGACACACTAGATCCCAAACCAGAGTAGGATTTGCACAAGAACAGGTAGTCTCCGGTGAGTTCATCATTCAAAATGTTAGCATGCTCCTGATGTCACCTGAAAGCTTGCAACTGCTGCCTTAAATGCTGACAACCAGCAGCCCTGACTTAGTCTTGAACCCGAATGTGGAACTCCTTGCCTATGTAGAGATCATCATGCACCAGAGAGATCGACTATATTTTTTTCCTGCCAGAACTTCAGTGTAGCAGCACAGCTATCCAAACATTTTTGTAGGTTTAGGATAAAGGACTGGAGAATCATCTCACAAGTAGGGAGATTTCAGAAACTTTCTGGGGGAACAACAAATGACTGCAGAGGTCACATCTTATAATCTATAGACATAGGGATAGAGAAGAGGCGAGCCACAGGAACTCTGGTTTTACTGTTCTCCTTTTATTCTAGCATTACACATTGATGCTCAAAGAGAGGTCTCCGAGAACTGAGAAGGGAAATTGGCCCAGAACAGTTTGCTGATTTAATAGCTTACAGAAACCACTTCCTTGAAAATCTAATGGCTTGCTAAAGTGCCACCCTGGAGGGAAGTATCTGCCTCATGAAGTTTTTCCTGGGTCTATTTCTGCAGAATCAATCTATGGAGCATGCTTTCATACCAGGTGAGACCCCAGTTTGACTGCTTTCTTTTATGTCCAGCTTTTTATAAAAGCTTACCAGAGTGAGCCCTGATCTTAGTCTGTGACACATACAGAGGCTTTAGGTCTTGAGCTCCTTTGAAGAACTAACCACGTGCACTTCAACCTTGCAACACACACACACGCACATGCGATTAATGACTTGCTCAAAATTCAAGCCTGCTGACTACTTGTATGGCAAAAGGAAAGGAGGAAAAAGTCACCACCAAAATGACAAATCTGTCACCCACTATTTTAAGAAAATTTGAGGGTTTGCATCATTCTCCTTCCTCCATTAAGTCACACTGCTCACACATAGCATGGGTTTACTCCCAAAAGTGATTTCACTGAGGAAGTCAGAGTAGCTGATAAACATTTAAGAGAAGAGATTAACAACGTGAAGAGGAGCTGTTCCAAATGACCCATCTCATCTTCCTCCACGTACTTTTTCTCACATAATTAAAAAGGTTTTATAAAAAATGATAAGACTACTCCATGGTGTTTGGTTATTATCAGATTACCATACCCCAAGAGCATTTCATAGCCAAGGCAGTCTGGTCTTTTTGCATAATTTAAATGGCATATCCATGTGCTAACAAGACAAGATATGAATTTGAAGGTCTCCATTTATTTCTGTACAACTAAACAGCCATTTACAAAGCATACACAAAGCCTGACTCAGACTACAATATCAAAAGTTCCCCATTTTCCAGTTAGTAGACATGTGACCTCTTAAGGCAACTACAGTTGCATCAGAAAAGTTTTCATGCTCCTAAAGAAAAAAAAGAAAAAGGAAAGAAAAATCACAGACCTTTTCAAACTTAACACTTGCCATAGTCTAACACTGGAGATGCTGGGTCTGGGCATGCTACCCTGCTGACCACCTAAGGAAAAGGCCGATGGGCCAGGTCTGGCAAAATTCAGCCTGAATTCAGTACAAAGGCTTGGCTTTTTTGATCTGTGCATGAAAAAAACTCTAGGCAGCTGTAAATTAACCATTCTAATGTTTGTTTCTGAGTAAACTAGCTGTATTTCTATCATATTTTTATTTGTAAAACTAGCTGTGTTTCTATTGAAAAATTTAAAACTTCAAATGCTGCATAAGCACAATTTTCACTTCAGATTAAACTAAATATTGGGGTGGGTGTTTTATTTTCCTTTATAGATTTTCATTTTCTGAACAAAATCCTTTTGTGTGATTTTTTTCTTATTCTTCTGATTCATGTAGTCAATAAAATAAATCAACTGCCTGCATCACTCTACCTACACAGTTCTCTGTAAAGTTGCTAATGTAAATTGTTCTTCTTGGTTAGTTATGAGAACCTCAGGCAGGGCAATTATGTACAAATCTGAATGAATACAAGTAGGAGAAAGGGCAATACTCTCCAAATGCTGCTGGACAGTAAATAAAGGTGAATCAGTGCTCCCCTCTCTGACAGTACGCTCTCAAAATAAAACCTCCTGCAATACTTATTTAAATGTTCCTGTTGCTTTCACTGGCTGTGGTCTTCTGACTTGAGCTGCTTCTGCCTCTTTATATGGCTTTTTACTTGTATTTATTGCCATCAGTGTGAACAAAATGAGCTCAAAGAGTCAACCTCTTGAAAAGTTTCACTTTTTACGTACCGGACAATCAGATGCTACAGGAGGTCATACGGACAACTGCAGCACCTCACTTCAAATGTCCCATTTCTCTCTCATAAATATAAGACTGGAAGAACTGACTCAGAATCACAGACCTATTTCAGGACAACTGGTTTTAGGAGAAATGCAGCTTCAGTTAGCCCTGTGAAAATGTCACATAGGAAATAGAGCTCCCAGGAGGAAGTGGTGTAAGATCATTATTGTCTATAGACGTGTCGACAGAACACCTTATCGTTTTGAGATATTTAAGGAATATCTTCATTTGCATCGTAATTTAGCATGTTTCTTCGACTGCTAATATCATTTGGCTCTGATGCAGCAGCTCTCTGTTTTTCAATGTTTTTCTGTTTATATTCCCCAATAATTTTCTGATCCCTAGATAACAGAATAAAATTTTCTACCAGTGGGTTGCTGTTGTTAATTACCTTTCAGACATCCCTCAGGAGTAGTCCACAGATGCCTGGGAGTCTGTAGGATCATATCTGAAAACTATTGTGATCCATGTAACAATTATTATTTATATTCCCACAGAAATGTTACTTAAGTCTTTGCAGGACAAATTAAAACACTTCATTTACCAGGGGGTTATCATCCTCTTAAAACTGAGGGTAACTCAATCCATTTAATAATTGAATGGCCCTCTGGAAGTTTCCAGCTCTCTACATTGACTAACAGATGTGCTTAAGGCAGCTGCTCAAGAGTTTAAAGAAGGGAAATATATGATATTTATCATCAACGGTTGGCTGAAGAGGCTTCCCATCCTAAGTTGCATATCTCATTGATGCTAAAAGAAGCCTTGTTGTGATAGATGTTGGTTCACAAAATAATATTTCAGTGCAGTGCTTGCTTCAAAGCTTAGGTACATCAGTTCAGGTTGGGTTATCAAAAGGGCAAGACCAAGATCCTCAAAGGTATTTATGTGAAGGCTCACAGAAAACTTTGTAGGAGTTTGGTGCCTTCGAGAGCTTGGGTCCCGTACGCATCTTCCTAAGTCACTCTAAATAGGCAAAAGATCTGCATTTCTCACATGGGTTATGTTCAACACAGATTCCTACACAGATTTCTGTAGGCATCATGTTAATCAAAACAAGCAGTTTATTTTGCATCAGAAAGTTCAAAATTAGTCAAGAATATTGATGGTTGGACATCAGTGTCTTAGAGAACTGGCTGCTTGACTGCTCATGGCACATCCTTTGTGAAAACACCTCTAGGAACTCTGCTTTTACCTGGGAGGAGCACAGAGCAAGAGCAAGGGTATGAAAAGCTATAGCCTTATCAGTGGCCCATGTCTCCAACTATTCATGTTTAACGTCTTAAGTCTGGGTTGTTTGGGTTTTTTACATTTGTTTTAGAATATTAGTTTTGTTTTTGAAGAAGGGAGCAAAGCGCTTTCTTTTTCTAAGTGGTTTCTCTCCCCTAATCTCCTCAGATGCTGAGCACCAATACATAGCAGGAAATGGATGCTGAGCAGTACAAAGCCAAGACTCTGGAAAGGAGGAGATTGGGGTACACACGTGCTGAGAAGGTTTGAACCAATAGTTATCAGTAAGTCTGCTTTATGTATATATATTTTGGTTAGACATTTAATTGCAAATATTGTTTTAAAATGGGAATGAGAAGCTGCACTCACTTATACTGCAGCAAGGCAAACCTTGCCCGATGTTTGTCAGCTCAGTAAGTATTTGCTTGTGGAACTAACAGTATGTGCTTTGGAGCGCTAATGTGCTCTCTCAACTGTTTTTCTTCCTATTAGCTCTATTGACAGTAAGATTTGTGTAGTACTGCCATACCCCAAAGGTCATTATTCGAAACATTTTTACACAGCCCCTACCTTCAAAAATAGAAAGTTATCTCAAATAATATATGCTGAAGCAGCTGCTTTGCTAGCTATTGTGCCACAAATAAAAGACAATTAAAAAGTTAAAAAATGAATAAATAGTGGATGGAATCTTTAGCTGCAATTATTTTTTGTCTATAGCCACACAAGTATTTGCAACGAAAACAAGCATCACAACAAGGTTATGTAAGCTAGCAGCACTTCTCACATAAGAACCCCTTGGCTTCTTGAAGGATTAGTTGCCAGAAATAATGCAAACAGAAATGTAGAATCCTAACTTGAATATTTACACAACTATTGCATTATTCAGAGACCAGATTGGTAATTGTTGTAAGTTGTTATCCTAGATTTCTTGCACTCCTACGAATTTGACAGGAATTTGGGTTGGGAAAGGCTTAAAGGATTAGGAAGACAGTTATGGAAAGGCAATATCTTCATCTTCATTGAGATGGCTAGGAAGGTGGTGTTTCCCTATAGTAAAGTTGACACTTTCAGTGACCAAAGGAACTGCAGTACATTAAACTATAAAAGAGCTGTGAAAAGCCAAGCCTTCTTTATGTCCAGGTACAATCCAAAGGGAAAGATGTAAGACCCAGATTCTGACTAAATAAATAGCAAGAACATTTGCTCCTAGCTATGGACTAAAAGGCAGATAAAATTGCCACCATTGCACCTGTGAAGACATGCTGCACAGCTAGAGTTGGATTGCTGCCCCAGACAAAGCCTGCACTTGAGTCACAAAGGCACTGCAGCTGAGTGTGAAATGCCATGATGACGATGAAACAGGAAGGCATGAAAGCCTGGCAGAGAAAGGAGAGAGCTAGGAGTGGATGCCCTGTTGCATAGCTTCAAAAATAAATATGAAAGGAACAACATTAAAAAAGTAGTGGCTCCGAGCAGGGTGTCTTGAGTGCCTTCTTGCAAATACTGGGATTCACTAATGCACAAAAAGCTGCCTGACAGTAAGCCTTGAGCTGGCATTCTCCACGTAGGTGAGACTGTGGGAGTTACTGGGGAACCCTATGGATAAGCTTCCAGGGCTCACAGGGTGAAAAACCTTACTTGGCATGGAGTGCTTCATGAGACTCTCCGAAAGGCTGTAGGAGGAGGACAAGTGCAGACACAAGAATACTTGTTTCCCTTTCATTTCCCATTCCCCCCTTGCTCTTTTCTGTGTTTGTCAAACTTGTGGTATTTGTGACAAAAGCAGGAGATATTATTGGGTGATGTGAATTGCTGTGTTCACTCTCCCTGAGTTTCTCTCCACAACCTCTTAGGAAAACTCAATGCAATGAAGACAATCTGTTTCTTGTATTTGCTGGGGAACACCATCAAGTCTGCAATTCATCAAGTCTGAGGCAGAGAATACCTGCCCAGTGTAGCTGAAATGTTGCTACCTGGTTATATCATATGACTGGTGGTACTTATCAACTCTCATCTGAATGTACTTGAAAGAAGAGAAGAATTGTTGGTAAGTCAGAGGTGGCTTTCCACACCTTACTAATCAATGGAGGAGGAGTGAGACACACAATGCTTACAAGGAAAAGGAAGAAAATTTCTCAAAAGAAAAAAAAAGGAACTTCCTAATCTATCAGCACACTCCACCCCACCCCCCTGGTTTGATCAGAAACTTTTCCTAGTATCAAATAGCGTTGGTAGAACTGCAGACATTAAATATGCAGACCTGCAAATTCAGACCATCTCCAGCTTTGATGTGATTTTTTTCTGTAGTAATCAAGCATATATTTGGGACAGTAGCAGTCTCCCTGATTTATGAAGCTGAGAGTTTGGTCCACTGGTTTCAGGAGAAATTGATGAGCAATGCTCAGCAACCCACAAAACTGAGCTTTCAGAGAAGTGTTGAAATATACACCAGTGAGGCCGATTTCTCACATTACCAGGTATCCTCTATCTGTAATCTTTGCAAGCCTGAGGCTGTGCTCATTCTGGTTACAGAAGTGTTTTCCAACTGGCTGGAGTTCTGAAGTCAGGTTCACAGGAACAGGAGCAAGGGGTTGGTCACCGAGCCACAAATGTAGCTTCTAGGAATCAAATCACACAGCTTGAGCCCAAGGTTCAAAGTGCAGTTTTTCCATGGATAATTAGCTTTAAGGCCTTTTTATGAAAAGCACTTTCACTGGATCAAAGCATGGGACCCTTCCCAGGTTCTAACTCATCCTCGGTTCCTAATTTCTTGACATGCTGAAATCTGAAGCCGAGTGGGCCCTGCAAAATCCAGTACTTTCTAATGAGCAATAATTCATATGTTTAATCTAAAGTTACATTAAAAGAATTGAGCAAACTGCTATAGGAGATACATCAAGAATAGTTACACATATCTAACAGAATCAAGTGCTTTGATGATTTTAACTCAAATCTGCATGTAAATTTTGCATAGCTTGATCATAAACAGCCATCTGTGGTCATTTTTGAGGATGGCTTTCTTAAGTAACAAAACACATCACATCCAATCCAGAATACCCCAAATAGACTGCAGTTAGCTGCTGGGATTAAACGGTCACTTTATGAAACAAGCACATAGTTTTTAGGAAGGTACAGTATTTTATTTCCTTAAAGACATTATTCAACAAAAATGCTGTCACCTTTGAGTTAACTAACAAAACCAGTGAGGTACAAAATCAATATTTATACACTGAAACTGAAAACTAAAGGGTTTCTAGTGTGCTGAACAGCAGAATATAGGTCCTTTTTATAAACAATCCGTACTGAAAAAATGACAGCTCTGGCACAACTCACAGTAGGAAGGGGGAGAGGTAAGATATTTTTTTTGTTGTGGAGAAACGTAGTCTTGCTTTGAAGAATACATGTCAGAAAGCTCATCCTTTGAACTTGCTCTAACAGAGCCATTTAAAATATTTCTGTGCAGCAAGAGACCTTGTGGTGGAATATGTTAAAGTGTTCAAAATGGTAAAACAAATTAAGAGGGATTTCAACACTGAGCTTACCACACAGTCACAAACCTCAATGCTTGTCCATGTTAGCTACTAGGACGGACTCCAAAGCAAGCGTACCAGCTAAACTAAATTACACTGAATGGCAATATCTTTATATTTTATCCCACTGGTTAAAATTTCAGTAAAAAGGAAACCCAATATTATTTTAAAGTTTACGGATGAGATTAGGCAGAAACAGATGAGACTACCAGACTACCATGACTCATAATAAAAACTCAGTAAAGCTGTCTGTGAGAAGTTCTACAACGAAAATCAAAACCGCAAAAGACTATAACTACATTGAGGTTTGAATAAGGAAATTGAAACCTGATTCTCTACACAGAACATACAAGTGTATTTCCATGCATAAATAAAATACACAGTGCCTGTACACATATGTGCATTTCTCAAGCTTGAGTTTTGTGAAAACTGTGAATATCTAGGCAGATAGCAGATTGAATAAATCTCAGTTGTAACTGAGCAATTACCAAATACTGGCCTGGAGTATTCTTCCTCAAAATAATTCTTACAAGAGCGAGGTCAGGAGGAGGAATTTTCTCTAAGCATCTACATGAGGCACTCTTATTCATTAAGTCCCGAATTCATATGAATTTGACTACCCAACCTACTCTCCAACCAGCAGAAAATATGCTTCAAGTATTTGAGGATATCTCTAGAAGCCCAGGCAGGATGGCAGCCCTCCTCAAAAGAAATGCTAATGAAAATATACTGAGGTGACTCCTACACTCTCCCATACCCTACTGTATTCTTACACCAAAAAGGAGGGACATTGCAGATAACATTGCTTATTACACAACAAATATTTGAGACCAGGATGTCTTACTATCTGCTTTCCCAACCCCAACATAAGTATAATTTGCATCAGCAGGTGAAAATAGTGATATACAACTAGATTTTTTGAGTGATCTCTCATTTTCTGCATTTCCTTCTACTATTTCTGTTTGAGAGCTACTTTATTAAGAATAAGATCTTAGCCATTTTCTTAGTGCTTATTCCAGTTTGTAGTCCAGCTCTTTAGCCTGCAGTAAGTTGCACTGCAACAGAGTGACAGAGCTTTAATAGAGAACTGTACATTTGGCACCTTCAAACGATTATCAGAAATTGGTACCTTCAAAATTGGTATTGGATGAGAAAGTGTGCCTATAAACCAGCTACTGTAGGATCCTTTTGGAGTCACCTGCCAGCACTTTTTAATTTTTCTTCAGCCAGTCTTTAGGTCATGTGGCATAAAGAATAACTAACTGGGTTTTTTAACAAGTGCTGTCCTCTTTTCTGGTAAAAACACCATTTCTATTTTTCATATATCCACCTGTATGAATACATATATAATAGCTTAATGAGGGATCATGTTCCGTGAACCCCTGCTACCTGCTGGCATATAGTTCTATTACACTCAAAATATTTAGTGATTTTTTTCCTTATTGTTCTCAAGTATTGCACTTGATTCAGCTCTCTGTTGCAGCTACAGATAAGATCCAAGGCACCTTTAGTGCCTACTAACAAGTGCCCAAAAAGATGTGTAGCTGGGGTTTTGGCTGCTCATCCTTCCTATCAGGCTCATGTGGTGCTGTGGCACATCCTGCCACATCCTGCTCGTGAGGTGCGATGGCACAAGTGCTAGACTGAACACTTTGCATCAAAAATTCATTTAAATAGAAAAATACTTTGGTGATAATACTCCCTGCCCATCTCCACCTGCCTTTTTCACCCCACTCTGGCAGAAAAAAACTTGCTTCCCATGAAAACGTCCAACGGAAAAGCTTTTCCAATGTTAGTCAAAGCTGGAACACTTGCACTTGGAAGTGTTTCCCGCATGTGGTTTGAAATGTATGTACTCCCATTCCTTTCTCTAGCTTGCCTAGATCTTCCATGATGCTGTTGGCCATCAGATTCCCATGATCCACTAAAAAAGGGATAAGGCTGCTCCTTATACCAGAGGACACTGGTTGGTCAGGAAGTCAAGTTCATTGAAAAATGTAAGTCCCCTGACCTTCAGGCCATGGAAACAAGGTACCACGGAAACATCTCCAAGCTGCCACATGAGGTTTTAGCCACATTTGCACTTTTTGACCATCAGCTTCTGATTTTCAGTTCTTTTTTGAAGAGTGATCATTTCTGAAATGGAGGAAGGAACTTGAGCATAAAAACTGGCTCCTGTTATCCTTTTGGTCTTGTATCATTGTCTGGGGACTTGGGAAGGGTAGAAAAGAAATTGCCTGTATATGTGGTCTTTTGTGCTGATGAGGCAAGCAGGCCAAACAGGAATGGAACACGTCTTTGCTGAAGACAGAATATCATTCTATAATTAATTCAATTTCACTTGTGTATCAGGAGTGATTTAGAAAGGATATGCAAAAAGTCATGGTGTATGCCCAACATGAATAAGCATGTAGAGTACCGGTGTACTCAAAACAATGTTCTTCATGCCTTCTAATGTTCTTTTGAGCAGTGAAATCATTGATGAAACTTGAACACCAGTCACAACATGAATAATACATATGTCAAAAGTTAGCCCACAAATGAACATAGTATACTGCAAAAAAGCTAATGACCCACTGAAGAGCAAATCATTTAGAAGGATAAGAAAGGAATTTTATATAGTCCCCCTCTATGAGATCCTCCCTAGAACCATATATTTCAGTTCAATGGAAATTAAACTTTAAAAAACCCTCAAATACCCATAAATAGAACGCTTTAAGCATACCTTACAGGGAAAATAAACTTAACTTCAACACCAGGTGATCTGAAGTCTCTCATCATTCTAATCAGGTTTCTGTGATTTTTAGGTGTTTGCTGCTGGGGGAACAAATAAATGACAACAATTTGTGGCTTCCTCTCCTCCTTTCTTTTCTAATTCCCCCCCACATCCTGGCACAAAACCACTATCTTTTCATTATTTAGGAAATTTCTGATATTTCCTGGAAATAAGATAAAGACTTTATGCTATTTATCCACAAATTTATTAATGTATGCATATTCTAGATACCTTTCTACCATCATCATCTGTGATCTTAAAAAAAGATAAATAATAGTTACACTGACCATAGACTTAACAACATACTTAAGTACTTGGATTAGCTAAAGCCTAAAACTGTAAAAGAAAGAAATTTAAATCCAGATGTATGTCATGCAGGATGCTCTATAAATGAGATCCCTCAGCATCATACTGCTTCATCCTTTCTGTCCCTTTGTAAAGAAATCGATAAGGAAAATTCAAAAGAACAACAGATATTCAGAAGTACACCTTCATATCAGGTTACTACATTTCTCCGATTTCTGACATCTGATTTTGCTTTTACAAACATTTCATCAGCATACCTGAAGAGCTGCTTTGCCTCTTTGCTGTTCCACAATGCCATACTATGAACAGATAATTTGGCATGTAAAATAGAGTTGCATCTCCCATAACACCTGTACTTGCCTTTAAGACATTTATCTACTCTCTGAAATGTTCGGATTGGTTGAATAACACAGAATTTCACATGATTGATCACATTTCACTTTCTCCAAGGCATAAATGTTTTTTGGGATAATTCCTTTCCTTTTCTTTAAATCAAATTCCACTTTATTTTCAGCGCCCTTAAAGTGCCTTGTACTGGAATTATTTATTAACTTAAATGAGGTCTAAGGAGAACAGGACCTAGCTGCCTATAGTCTCCACCAAGCCCATCAGGTTTCTCCAGAAAGCTGCAAGAAATTATAGTTCCATGACAACAAACTCCTGCTGTGTGTTTAAAAACAGGTATTTGTTGAAACTGATAATTTCCCTGGAAATATTTGGTGAATTGGTAAATTAAAGTCAGCAAGCAAGCAAAAGCCTCTCTTGTACACTTCTGATTAATTCTCCCCATAACCACAGCTATTTATTTTGACCCGAAGGCTGTTTGACTGGATGAGATACAACCACTCTAGTAAGAAGGGCTTGGTTTCAAGTGGTGTATGCTCCCTGGTTAGATGAGATGCTCTTGATCACTGTCCCACAGCAATTGCTTTTGGCCCCAGCTTAACAAGTTTCCCCCAGAAAATGTGTGGCTGTTGCTGGACTACCAAAACTCCTTTTATGCTGTTACTCCTGATTTTCACTGCCTATGTAAAAAGCATAAACTGAAAGCTTATCTGCAATAAAGGGACACAGCACCAGAGAACTGTAATTGCTGGCTTATTCTCTGTGGCTGGAGCAGCTCAAGGGCCTGTTAGCAGACTTCTGTAGAACAGAGCAGCAATGGTCTTTTGCACCATGGACCAACGCAGTTGCAAGCCCCAAATCTAGCATACAACAGTGGCATTTCCAAGCAGGCAGCCCATTCAGGTAAGGCCAGTTCAGTACTGCCTGTATAAAATTTGCTGAAATGGCATCTGAGTGTTCCAGCAGAAGTGAAAGCGTTAACCAGAAATCTTGTATAAATCACATTTTGCAGGAATCACTCTGTTACAACAGATTGTGCAGCACTATTTTTTCCCACTCTTTCTGATACAAGCACCCTAGGCAAGCTTTCTAATTAGAGCAGCAGATGTATGCAGTGCCATGTCTCTGTGAAGTTATTATGCCCAAACCAAATTCTGTCACTAGCAGCCAATAATTCGTTTGTCTACTAAGGGCTTGAAGTGGCCATATCAATTATTTAAAAACATACTAAGAAGAGGAATCCATTTAAAATCTTCTGGGAAGCCCAGTTATAAAACAGTGCATGTTCAGATTTCATTCACAATATTGTCTTTTTAAAAATACAATATTACTAATTAAGGCTTAGTGCATTAGGCCATTAGAACTTGAGTGATTCATGACAGCATAACGATCTTGCTTATCATTTGTGCTTTAATTTATGGGGTACTAAGAAAAAACAAAGGAAAAAAACCTAAGCAATTTGCAAAACTGAAACTCATCCAAAAATTGCTTGCAGTAATTTCTTCTGAAAAGTGATTTCACTGTGTGTAAGTGCTATGCTGGTAAGAAAATGCTTCCCATCAATAATTAAAGTATAATGAAAGTTTCATGTGTCAGAAGACACCCTCAAAACAGGGCTACAAAGAAGAATGGTGCTTTTCATGCAGACCTTCCACACTTTAAACCTCAAAATAACACCCTTCTCAAAGAAGCATTTTAAATAAACTATTTAGTGGAATAGATGACTATTCAAAATGCACCAGAAGCTGTAACAACAATGAAAATTAACATGATTCTAACAAAAGTTGCAGCAGAAAAAACAGGTCTGCACAGTGCCAAGCATCCCTAAATGCCAAGGGTACCCATGAAAGATGTGGATAGTTACCATATGTCAGGGTTATGAACAAAGGCATTACAGAGAGGGCATTAAAGAAGCCTAGTTTTCTACAAACTTGTGTAGCTTTCAAGTGTCTTAGTTGTCTAAGAAGTTCCAGCCATTGACTGACTCCTATGGTTGGAGTATGTCAAAAGTCTCCCTGGGGCCCATCACAGATAATCTGTGGTCTCCTCCTTGTGTTCAATGTCCTCCTCATCTGTCCAGGCATATATTTGGAAGAAAATTCTAGGGACTGGATTTTATTTTGAGCTTTTCAGCCCCATGGCAGACATGGCAGATACCAGCAAATGGACACAAGAATTACTGGAGACAAGAGGAGGAAGGCAAGAAGCACACTTCCATCAGCCTTTCAGAAAAACAACAGAAATTCTGCACACTGATTTAAAATATCCACATCTAATACTGACAAAGACAGAAGGTTAGCAGGATTTTCAGAGAGGTCCTTGGCATGAAATCCTTTTTAATATTGACAGAAGTTAGAGACTGAAACCTGCTAGAGGGGGATTTTCCAAGAGGCCTAAGTTTTCAGCCAGCTGATCCCCCTACTTCCTCACTTTAGTTATTCTTGAACTCCACTGTCTTCACACTATGTGAAAGCACTTATACTAGTAGTCAGGAGGATCATCCAAGCTCAGGATGGCCAGGATTGCTGGCCTTCAGCAGCATCCCTCAGGAGGAATACAGTCCCTCCTCTGCCAAGGAGGCACCTTCACCATGACTCTGCTGCTTGGGAAGTTTGCAAACCAGCCTGCAAGTGAGATCTGGTACGTTGGATCAAAATATCCAGCAGGCTAAACAGCAGAAAGCTAACCCTTGAAACACATAGGTGGGTCTGAACAAGGTTACTGTGAGCAAACTGCAGCCAGGACATTTGAAGGCAAGCCTGCCACACTGCTAAATCACTCACTGGAAACACTATTGCAATGCAAACTCTGCATGATTCTGAAGGGATGCTGGGCTCTGCGAGAGGCCACCAACTCTGCAACTGAGGAGGTGCCTGCTTCAAAGTAGCTGAAGTCATTGTAGCCTGAAGACTTAACTAAACCTGTGACTAAACATTTTTTTGTACTTTCCATTTTAAATGGTTTAATATTACAGATCTACTCTTCTACGTGGCATTTAGGTGATAATTTAGAGCCACATCTGGATTGATGGCACCATTGATATAAAAAACCCCTCAGGTCTGTGGTGAGAAACATTAAATTTGGACTAAACTCTCTTGGCCAATCCCCCTAGTTCTGGCTATCTAATGGACAGAGGTCAGGCTGCAGCCTCCTATATTCAAAGGAGGGGACCAGCAGTCCTCTCAAAATTTTTTTCCCAGCATCCTGCTGCGGGACTGGGAGTTAGCCTTGTCATGTGGCAAACCCACTCTCTTCCAATGCTGAGTAAAGACTCTCTTTGATCTCCTGATCTTCCAGCAGAGCCACTGCCTGTCATCTCCTGTGGCTTCAGCTACTCAGACAAACTTGGAGTCTCCGATCCCCTCTCCACCTCTTCCCATGCATATAACCAATCTGTAACTACAGTTACTATTTTAAAAGTGTACCGAGTAGAGCTTCATCTCATGTGATAAGATTAGTTCATCACATTTCGAAATGTAGGTAACTTCTGTTCAGTAAATTCAAAACTCTTCAACAGGATCTCTGTTTAGCAGGCTGTGGTACACAAGTACTCTCGGTAATGGAGTTGCAGCAATTAGGTCTGGAACCATCTGAAGATGCCACCTGTTTTTCAATACTCAAATACTTTGATCAATCTTTACCATGTAGAAGCTTGGCATGCCATTATAGGCCACAGCTGGTATTTCCAAGTTCTTGTACTCATCCAATTTTATTATGACTTGATTCCTAAAAGTCAAAGTGAGTAAACTTTGGGCTACATCTTCCCTCTGTGCCCCCTCCCTGCAAAAGCTGGAAATCTCTAATTTTGCTTTTCTTAGCTTCATCTCCATCTCCATTACCCCATCACATTTCCTTCTGGCTTTTTTTTCTTTATATTTTCCCTCCTGATTTATACAACACCTAAACTTTTCTAAAGGAGGTGAGAATTTGTTTGTAGTTAATAATAACCTTATTGATAAAAAGGTTGACTTTCTTGATTTGTTTTGGCCATGCAAAAGTAGTCCATGAGTACAAAAAGAGAGATGCTACCTACAGTTTGAAAACTCTTTTGACAGTGCTTCACTTGAAAATCCAAACTGACTCTGTGCTGTCTCAGGAAATGCAAAACTCTTACAGGTTATTTGTTATGACATTATTTGTTATGATACCTCTCCCTGATGTGTTGAGTCTTACCATAGCAACAGCATGTGGAAAAAAAATTTGAAAACCAAACAGCATCAAAAGCATCCTAGGAAAACAGGTCACACACCGCCATGACATATTATTATAATATTTTTTTTCCAGATCAATAGTTCATTTTTTAATAAAAAAACCAAAACAACTGTTGTTGTTTTTTTTAATAACAGCAACCTAAACAACACTTCTGTGTACATCGCTACATTCTTTTCAGCCAGCATAAACATTCTGGTTTTCTGAGTAGCATTAGTGCAAAGGACTCCAGGCTTCTTCCCAGCCCCAACCTTTGTGCATGCACATGCTGGCAGTCTATTCCCCTACACAGATCTTGAATCCCTTCCATGCCCAGGTCTGGAGGACAAATATGACTCAGAGCTTACTCCTACAAACACTCAAATGAGAAACTGCAGCCCCGCTAGGTTAAATGGGACAAATCCAGTGAGTGAAGTTATTTGCCCATGTAGGTATACTTAAATCTTAACGGTGTGACACACACCCTTTTCCACAAAAAGGATGTTGACACCAGGATTAAAGGTTGCTCGTTACTAATGGACTAACACCTTGTAGATAACATGCATAGTCATTCTGCAGGCGAAGCAAATGTCAACAGGCCCAGAAGAAAGCAGAAAGGAGTGTCTGGTGTTGGGCAGCTGATAGGAGTTACAGTTCCAGCTGCTTCATTCACTGTGGGATTTTACTGTCTTAGATATTGCTTATTGTAGTATTATTGTAGCATTGTCATATTAGATACTACTTATTGTGATTCTTTTAAATATCTAATAAATACCAGAACTGTATCTTATCTACCCATATTAATCTTCTCGACAGAAGATTAATGACAAGTAATATAGGAAGGCGGGTTTTTTTAAAATGACAAATGCAACAATTCCACATTAGGTAAATACTAACCTACCTGTATAACACAGTAATGTATAAAATAGTTTGTATATACCTGGATAAAGACAGTGATGGTCATATCAATCTGACTATAGAGCATTCACCCTTCCAGGTGAAATGTTGGTTAAAATATTTCACACATAGGGGCAATGACTTTAAAGCTGCAAACAATTTAAAAGCTTGAAAATCATGACTTTACTCCTTGGTTTTTGAGAAAGAACAGAAAAATCAAACTGAAAATATCATGAATTTAGAATAGAATAGAATCGAATAGAATATTTCAGTTGGAAGGGACCTACAATGATCATTTAGTCCAACTGCCTGACCACTTTTCAAAATAAAGCTATTTCAAGTAAATTCTTGAAACATAAAAAGGCCAGCCACTTGTATTTCCTGTCCTCTGTTTACCTTATACTTCAAGGAACAAAAATAAAATACTCACGTTCCTTTTCCCAGTAATTTTAAAATTAGAAAATGAGTCCAGAATCAAAACTTACTAATTCCTAGCTTCCCAAATGAAGTACAAGTGGTAAATCCACATGAAATCCAATGCATTCTTGATTAGGACCATGTCGTGGTTTAACCCCAGCCAGCAACTAAGCACCACGCAGCCACTCACTCACTCCCCGACCCACCCAGTGGGATAGGAGAGAGCATTGGAAAAAAAAGTAAAACTCTTGGGTTGAGATAAAGACAGTTTAATAGAACAGAAAGGAAGAAACTAATAATGATAATAATAACAATAATAAAATTACAATAATAATAAAAAGGATTGGAATATACAAAACAAGTGATGCACAATGCAATTGACCGATGCCCAATTAGTTCCCAAGCAGTGATCCCCCCCAGGCCAGCTGCCCCCAGTTTATATACTGGACATGACATCCCATGGTATGGAATACCCCTCTGGCCAGTTTGGGTCAGCTGTCCTAGCTGTGTCCCCTCCCAACTTCTTGTGCCCCTCCAGCCTTCTTGCTGGCTGGTGATGAGAAGCTGAAAAATCCTTGACTTAGTATAAACACTACTTGGCAACAACTGAAAAAAACAGTGGGTTATCAACATTATTCTCATACTGAACCCAAAACATAGCACTATACCAGCTACTGGGAAGAAAATTAACTCTATCCCAGCCAAAACCAGGACAGATTATTAGTGTGATTTGAAAATAATTTTGCTTAGAGCATAATGGCTACCCCCTATCTGAAAGTTTAATGCTTAGGATTTTGTATCTGTTTAAATGTTAAAGTATCAACTCTCATCAATTGAAATTTAATTCCAAGTAGAAACAGGATTTTTTTTCAAACTATAAACAAAGGTTCCTTCTGTCTTACTTGAACTATTTATAGTGAGAACCCAGAACTAAGCCAAATGAAAATGAGTCTGCAAAAAATCCCATAGAGCACTAAGCACTGGAAGACCAAACTTAGTCCCAAAGAGAAATGTGGGTAAGGCACTTGACATCACTCACTCTCTGAAGGTCAGTACTGCAGACTGGTTTAAGGTTAGTCATCACATGAATGAGGAGCATGACCAGAACCCTATTGTGTCTAACTTGAACCCTATTGTGTCTAACTTTACACCATTGTCTATCCTTCACAAGAATTTAGCAGTCCTCACCAGAGCCGAACTCTGTCAGGCAAGAACTTTGATTTTTAAGCCTAGCACAGGAAAACAGCAAGCAGGACTGCTCCATACTTTGGGGCAGTAAACACTGTGCAGAAAAGGCCGCTGAAGCTGAAATACAAGATTAGAACAAGAACAAAGTAATATAAGCGGGCCACGAACTTAATTAAGGGGAAAAGAAACCAGAATACCGAAGCAGCCTCCAAATGGTAGTATGGGAACTAAAAAAATCCCCGAGTAGTTGTAAGGAGGAGTTTGATCAGTACATGAAAGGAACTATATGATATCTTGGCTGCAAGAGCAAGGGACTGAACTTGATAACCCAGAAGAATCAGTCATATCTTCTTATGATTATGCAATTCTCCACAGGTATGCTTAAAGGGATAAAAAGAAGCATTTTAAAAATATGTTATGAAAAGACACCAGAACCCATAGAACATGATCAAAGTAAAATCTAACATCATCACCTAGCACTTCTGATTTCTTAGAATTTTGAAATATTTTATTTAAATAAGTTACCTAAGATTTTTTAAAATACAACTTTTATTCTAGTCTAGACAGCATGACATCATCTGCCAGCATCTTATTTCTCACAGGGCTGGGTAGACTGTTCTTTTTCAACCCTTTCCTTCAAAGAGTGGAATCCATAATGTGGTTTTGTGTGTGTGTATTTGTGCATAATCTAATTTCCCCATTAAATATTTTTTTTAAAAATCATTAAAACATAGCCAAGAAGACCTAAGAGCTTTATATTTCATTTATTACAAAACATATTCTAATCTTGGCCTCCTTTTCTCTGAAGGCATTTTATAATGAATTTATTTTTATTTTTCTATATTGTTCTTCTTATTCCAAGGGAAACTTGAAGCATACATTACCATTTAAAAGTAAGCTTAACACATGCTGCACATGTATAGCACATTGCAGGTGCAGCTATGAGGCAAAAAGAGGCAAAAGATGTTTTGTTTGGGAACCATAAATACTGGATTAGTAAAAAGCAGTACAAGTCAGTATGAAATACACTGGGGCCCGTGAAGGAGATGTACATGAAGGATGTGAGAGGGAAGCGTGGAGCTACCGGTGGGACTGCTGAGCACTGGACTTTGTCATTCATGATCCAAGGAGGTGAAGTAAGCCCCAAGTCGCAGGCACTGCTCTGCTCAACAGAGGTCATGAGGGACAGGGTAGCCACTCGTGAAGGGTATGGTACTCCTGGAGCCTCTGCCACTCTGCCTGCCTGCAAGCCGTCCCGAGGGAAAAAAGCCCCACTTGATCAGGTAACTAAAGACTGCATCAGCAGGCGTGCCTATGGATGCTGAATTAAATACACAGGCAACAAAAATACCTGCTCTTTGTAACTTTTAAATGCTTGATTTTGCCTCCTAAGTGATTTGAGCATCTTTTTTCCCTTTGCATGCAGCCGCCTAAACTGCTCACTATAAATACTGTCCCAGGGGGCTTCTTCCTTTCTTTGTGTTACCACTCCAAGTCTTCCTAGCCAGCCTCTCTTCTAAATAATTTCTAACTCAGAATCTCACCAGGACTTTCAGATCAAGAGCACAGATCCATCATCAGCATAAGTCAATTTTATGCTGCCCTTTCCTATGTCCGCCCTCCCCGCCTCTTTGCCTTGAGGCAGCTGTAATGTTAATATGAGCAGTTAGTCAGCTGGATTGAGGATATGATCTGGATGATTTTTTCTTTTTTTCGTATTACCAGTTGCAGCACATCATTCGGAGGAAGAAATGAGTGTGCAGGACTCCCTTTGCAAAAGCAGCTGGAATTTAGATCAGCTTAAGCTGATCTTGAAACTATACTTTAAATTGATAGTGTAAAGCTCCCTTTCAGCCTGTCTTTTCGCCTTCTACCATTAGTTGTGCTGTCTCTCTTCCAATCCAGCCTCCATCTCTTGATATTTGTCTTGTGCTTTTTATCTCTCACATTCTGTTAAATCTTATTAATTCCATCTCTGTGCAATGCGTTTCTCTTCCATCCTCTCTTAGGGACACCCCCACACTTACCTTTTCACATTTTTGCTCATAAATGTACTTTATTACCCTTTTGCTAAATCCTTTCCTTGATTTCAGCTACTTTACTATCCTGATTCTGCCTCCCATCGCTTACATCTCTAGGCTGCACACAGAGGTGCCACACACAAGTAAAATCTGAGTGAGAGTGCAAATTTAGAAGTTGCTTTTAAGATTTTGGCCTTGAAGATCTAGCCTGAGCTTGCCTTTGCAATATGTACTAGAAAGATCTCAGAGGAGTGGATGATCTGATATTATCCATATGGCACTGCAGATTTTACCTTCAGACTTGAAAGAATCACAAAATCCTTCCCTTCCCAGATTCTTCCGTATTGCCAGGCAGCGGAATCCTGCCAACCCCAAATGCTAATACAAGCACCGATCCCCACTCAAAAAGACGTAAGGAGCCTTAAAACTAAGCCAATGGGTGGGAACAGTCAAATCTACAATTCTTTTCTAGTCTCTACCCCACATTACCACTGAAAGCTAACTATAAAAAGAAAAGAGAAGGAAAATAAATTATGCTCTCATGGTCTCTCATTTTACTATTACTGCTGCTTAAAATTTTGTCTATGTACTACAAAACCCAAGGTGGAGTTACTGTGATGGCTAATTAGTTGACATCTGTAACATAGTCATAGACTGGTTTGAGTTGGAAGGGACCTCTAAAGATCATGTAGTCCAAGCCCCCTATGATGGGCAGGGACATCTTCCACTAGATCAGGTTGCTCAAAGCCCCATCTAACCCGAGCTTGAACACTTCCAGGTATGGGGCATCCACAACTTCTCTGGGCAGCCTGTTCCAGCTTCTCACCACTGTCTCAGCTCTGACATCTCAAAGAATTACCTATGAAGTATTTATCTGCTTCTAGAATTCATAAAGGATTTTTATATTAGGTGAAAATCAAAAAATAATTTCTTGCACATAGATGGACATCCAGAAACATACAGCTAAATGTTAAATTTGAACTATCATATACAATTAATATATTTAAAATGTTCCTATATTTAACATGTCCTTTATTTAGACCTCAGATTTTAGAAAGGACTTTCAATTTATTTCATCCTGCTGCAGAATTGAGCAGTGATGCATTGCAGAAACCAAGTGAAAGTGCCAAGGAATTTTGGTCTGGTGATGCAGGCTGCCTGGAACATGAGCCATCTCATACAAGATAAGCTCCTCTGCGATAATAATAATAATAATAATAATAATAATAATAATAATAATAATAATAATAATAATAATAATAATAATAATAATGTT
>JAOBAS010000045.1:16475137-16485548 GCA_025311575.1 Elanoides forficatus
GGGGGAGCGGGGCCGCTGCCGGGCAAGGGCCAGGGGGCGGGGCGGCGGCGGAGGGGAGCCGCCCCCGCGGGTAGGAGTCCCGCGTGGGGTGGGTGGAATCTCCGCCGCCGTAGCGCCGGCCGCGGAGAGGGACCCGCGTACGGGGAGAAGGGCCGGGGGTGGGGGTCCCCGGGTGTCCCCCGGCAGGCATCTCCGTGCGGGAGCCGGGCTCGCTTTCTAGGCTGCAGCCCCCCCCCCCCATCCTGCGCGCAGCCCTCGCAGGACACCCGTGGGGTACAGGGAGTTCAGGTCGGAGGAGCAAAACTTGGGCGTGCTGAAAGGCAACCGGCGGTTTGTTAGCGGAGTGCCGCTGCGCAGCGGGGGCACGTACGCCTCGCGCAGTAGCGTTGAGGAGAGCACCAGCAACAAGCTGGGAGGCTGAGAACCCTACTTATTTTCATTAAAAGGAGTAAAACTGCGTCCAGCCTTGCCTTTAATGCAGAAGCGTGGCCCGCAGAGAGCGGTGCCAGCAGATGATGTTCGTTCTTGATCCAAATGGAAGCTACTCGCAGCGTTTTGTTGATGAGGGCTGTCGGAGGGTCACATTTGTCTTAAAGAGCTGGCAAAATCCAGCAAACACTTAGATGTTACAGAAGCAAGCTTCTACCCGACTTATCAGCCCCAGAAATACTCTGTAACTAAGAATAAATCCTGTGAAAGTTGTTCTTAAGCAGATAGATAGAAAAACTTCAGACACCTTTTTACATTTTCATTGTCTAGATCGAAAGAAGTTGGGAAAAAAAGTGGGGAATTTAAGTGCAGAGAAATAAGCGAGCTTTTAAAAAGTGTTTTACTTCTATCTTCGGTGCTATTAACAATTGTAAGTAAACGTGTCTGTTTATGACTTGTGATTTTGAATTGGCATTGTCCCATAAATGATGAGAGCAAATGCAGGCCAGGCTGTTGGATCCGCAACTTCAACTGGTGTACAAGCTGTGCTTCAGCACCGCTGTTACACTGAGATAAGCAGGAGTACATATAGTAAATAGTAGAGGGATACGCTCCAGTATGTAAAGCGATGCTAAGACAGACACTTACTCAAACTAGTATCGTTTGCTGATACCTGGCAGTAGACGAAGCCATCTGGAATGAGAGTCGTGGGGGTACTGGGCTATGTAATGGTTGCTCCTAAACACTGGCCTTGGTACCCACAGGGAGGATGGTGTATGAACCAGCTGCCTACATGGAGACTGCGGGCAGCCTAGCTGAACACGTAACGATGGCCAAACTGCCTGATACCAGAACCATCGGTGTAATATGGCAGGGGGTGTGGAGTGCCCTGTTCCATTCTCTGACGTTTAGAGAGTGGCTCTGGTCTTGCAGACACCTTTGGAGCACTCCCACGGGGGCTCTCAGGAGCATACCGGTTATCTCTGTGCTCTGGCTTCCCAGTCACTATTGGCTGAAATAGAGGAGCGGGTAAAATACTTTGCATCCAAGTGTCAGTTGGAACTGGAACATCTTTGCTAAATTAATCATTCATTAAAGAGAAAAAAGACATTCTCAGAACCAAACAACAATTTCATTATCCTGTGTTTGAAATCTTTTTCCTCCTGCAGAGAAAGAGGTGCTTCCTACGGGTTTACAGCAGAGGAACTGGAGGAATAATGAGCTTTCCAAATCTCTCATATGAAGTAGAAATAAAATAAGAGGATGTAGTTCCTTTAGGGAGCTTCTCAAAGGACTCAGAGGAAGAAGATCCTCTTCTCTCTTGGTGCAGGCTCAGCTTCTGCCCGTTTCTTCTCCAGTTTCTTCTGTGAACCGAATTGTTCAGCAGTCTAATGACTGAACCTGAGTTTACAGGATTTGGATCATGTCTCTCTTTTTTTAAAATCAAATATATACAAAATTATTCATAGCCACACAAAGGGGAGTAAAGACATTGGAAATAAACTCTGTGCTGCTTGGAGCCTTGATTCCTGCAATAACTAAGTCGGGGAAATGTTTTATACATTAAAGTGGGGGTAATGTTTTATACATTATGTTATTAAATATTTTCTTTAATTTCAGTTCATTTTCAAGAAACTGCATCTCAGTTAACACGTATTTACATGAACTCTCATTGGCTTCTAATATTTATGAATCATTTTGCACTCTCGCAGAAGCACCAATTTACTGTAAAAGACAGGTCCATCCAGTATGCAAGTGCGAGGCTCTGACCATTACCAGTTCCCTGAGCTGCTGTATGCCCAGTAATATCAGGGCAGTTTTTACTGTCAGTTACAACTCTGTGGCCCTATTGACTTTCCCAAATTTGCACAGACCTCTTGTTTTTAATTCCACTTCTCCAGAAGAAAAAAGCCCTTTGATGAATGGCTTTATAGTTGGATTATGAAAAGCACACACACTGCTGGTATTCGGGAACACCTAAACACAAAATGCTTAAACGCCAGTATATCTTTTTGAAATGTACGTTTCAGTTGCCATGTGACGGGATCTGCATATTTGATGTCTGATTTACAAGCATAACTTGGCACTCAAGTCATTTGCATGCTGGGAAACAGTTAGTTTTACAGCTTGAACATACATTTAAATGGATGGAAATCATGACAAGGGTCAAAACCAGGATTTTTATTATGTGAAGAGCTCCTGTAGAAATCCTTTTTCCAGAAGACAGTATATATACATTATAGATAATTGTCTAAATTGCTCAAAAAACAAAGGTAGTCAGAAAAGTTATTGAGATAACAAGACAGAGCATCTAAACTGACATAAACAAAATCACTCCTCACAGGTCATTATATTGCTTCACGGTGTCACTGTTGCTGCAAACAGTTAATGCCGGGCAGCTTTCCTCCAGTTTTCGTTCAGGCGGTCCAGAGGAAGACATACCTTGTGTTTGGTTCATTATGAAACACACAAATCATGTACACTGACAGAGCAGCAAAGTAGTCTTTGAGGCAGAGAGATAAAAACTTCAGTTTGGGTAATGCATTCAATGCCCTTATACTGCTGACAGGTATGAACCAGGTCACCATGAACCCTTGCCTGCCAGTAGTATCTGTTTAAAATTTCTGCTGCAGGGTGGACCCAGCTGAAGAGCAGCTTGCTTCCCTCTCCACCTGGTAGGATGTCTGCAGATCTCCACTACTGCTTAGTACCATTCCCCCGAAGCCATGCTGCAGCCAGCATGAGGTGAACCTATAATAAATGGTGCGGCCTCGCCTTGAATACTGTGTGCAATTCTGGGCCCCACAATTTAAGAAGGATGTGAGGGTCCCTGAATGGATCCAGAGGAGGGCAACAAAGCTGGTGAAAGGGCTGGAAGGCATATCCTATAAGGAGTGGTTAAAGACTTTGGGTTTGTCTAGTTTGGAGAAGAGGAGCCTGAGGGGCCACCTCATTGCTCTCTACAACTTCTTGAGGAGGGGATGTGGAGAGGGAGGTGCTGAGCTCTTCTCCCTGGTACCCAGTGACAGGACACGTGGGAATGGTTCAACGCTGCATCAGGGGATGTTCAGACTACACATGAGGAAGCATTTCTTTACCGAGAGGCTGGTCAAACGCTGGAACAGGCTTCCTAGAGAGGTGGTCAATGCCCCAAACCTGTCAGTGTTTTAGAGGCTTTTGGACAATGCCCTTGATAACACGCTTTGGCTTGGGCAGCCCTGAAGCGGTCAGGCAGTTGGACCAGATGATTGTTGTAGGTCCCTTCCAACTGAAATATTCTGATTTCTCTTCTCTCCTCTTCTCTGTCTTTACCTGGGTAGGGACGCAATGAAGAAATTCTAAATCACCAAGCATCAGTTGAACGGTTCATGCTAGTGATATGCCTGAAAGAGGCACGATGCCGGTCTTTCTGTCCTTGCTAGTGATACGTGCAGATGCTGTTTTTATTAGTGTAAGTTAGAAAGTTATTTTCAGGCCAATAAGCAGATTTTTCTAATAATATTATCTCACAGAAATTGAAATATATTTATTGTTCCAGTAATATATTAATTGTCCATTTGAGATCCTCTGACTGTCCCTTTTGTCTAGGCTTTTGTCTGCTCCACCTGAGAATGGTAAAGTCCATGAGTCACGCCCAGGTGTGATGAGAGTCCATTCACCACTTCACAGGTTATGGACATTCTTGGGAACTTTTCACAGAACCTATCAAAACATTCATTTAATATACACTCTTAAATTCAGTACAGATGTGCAAGCAATAAATAGTACTTCAAGATGGTTGGGAAGTCCCCAGAGATCACAGATAGGCCAATGACTTCACACTATGCCTTTTGAGAAATGATTTCCTGATTACCTATTACTGTGTAAGGGCTGTAGCCTTGCAACTTTATTTTCTGTTGTACAACATGATAGAAACATATGTTCCATGGGTTTTAATGGTATGATTTACTGCATTTGTGAAAGAAGGTATTTCACAAGTGTGCGACGTTAGAATTCCAGAAATGTGACCAGGAAATAAAAGATAAAACAGGCTTTTGAATTGAAAAAATATCAAACAACACTGAAATGAAACACTTCAGACTAGATGACCAACCTGAATAGTCTTATGATCTTATTGATAAAACTATTGATAATATATATTTTATGCATTTTGCCGATTATTAAAGGCATCATAATTATACTAGCCCACATGTCTTTAAAAAGCTAAACATTCCTAATACTGTGTGATGTTGAATGAGTTTTGTTTGCTATTTGATTGCAGTTTTATGCAACCGACAGCAATTTTAAATATCTAACTACAAATTAATAGAAATATGACATACATTATCATATTTTTCCTCTAAAATTATTAGCATTGTGATAGATCTGGATACAATTTTACATACCAATTTGAATTAACATAAACCAGGCTAATAATGTGCACTTGTGAGCAAATCTTTTGTTCCACACTGAGGCAGAGCAGCTGAGCTGGAAACCAAGCAGACAAATGATGGAGTTACAGAGGGAAATCCCTTCTCCTTCAGCAGAGAAGTAGCTGTTATCTTAAGTTCCCTATTAATATGAAAGTTTCTACTCTCTATCAGAGGAAATGCCCATTGTGATCACTAGTCCAGAGTCATAGCTGTATTTAAGTGTCTGCTTCCTGTCAAAACTGCTCAAAGTATTAAGGATTACTTGTGATAGCTTGGCTTGTAAGGGGTTTTGTGGCAGGACGTCATACCTAACTTTATCAACATTCATTTATACTGCAGCCACTTAAGTTGTGAACAGTCCTTCTGGGATAAATCGGTAAATATGTATCTCTAGATGACAGTGATGAGCACTTGCTTATTTTTTCCAATTAATTGCTTCGTACTACTGAGTAACAGCACCAGTCTATTTCCTGCATCCTTCCAAGGATGTCACATAGGCTAGGACTGACAGGCTCTCGTGAAAGCCGTATTACCCCTGCTCACTTCCTACATTTCAACAGCTGTGTCACAAACTTACCAGGAGCTATGCAGAGTGACTTGTCTCTTGCCACCAAATGTACTTCTCCCAGAAAACAATCAACAAGTTCTCAAAACGACATTCCACTTCAATGATTTCTGAAATTACAATTGCATTTTAAAAAGTGAGCATGCTTCTTATTTTGGTACCTGGCACCATACATACGAGGCTGACCTCTACAAGCTCTTTCCAATGCATCAGAATGACACTAGCTCTTCCCCCATACTATTAGTTTATTTATTAAACTTTGGTAGGCTATCTGTTCAGACTTATTGGTAATTCTTATCTGACTGAGAAGATTACTGACAGGTTCATCCATTTTAAAAGGAGACTAGAATGGATTTCTCATTTGGCTGTCAGTCTGTGTTCTTCATTTGTCAGAAAAAAGTCGAAGCTCGCTCTTCATTTGTCAAGTCAGTGTTTCCCATCATATACAGAGGGTCAGAGATTACAACTCATCTCAAGTACTTATAGCAAATATGTTGTGGACAATAAGAATAGGATTGCTTGACTTTGAAAGACATGTACAGTAGCTCATAGCAAGTGCTACAGGACACCATTGGCAGGATCAAGCCAATAAAATAGAGCAGCAAAATGTAGCAGACTCCTGCTCCACTCGCAAGTACACAAGCTTTCTCTTTTTGGTCTTGCTTTCTTTCTCTGATGCTTGTGACAGAAAGACATGAAGTTTCCCATGTTCTGGCATTGTACATGTAAAAAAACTATTAGCAGGATTTTCTTAAGGAAGCAGTTGTTTTAAAAGTTCTGGTGAGCTTTTTAAATTTTTGCATCCCAAGGATATTAATTAGTCAGAAGAGAAGAATTTTTTTTTTTTTTTAATGGAAGCAATTCCTTAACTCCTAGGATAAAGCTAGATTTTGTAGAGGGTAAGAAATATCCTAGAACTCAACAGACCAGGTGTCAAGGAGCAGCAAGGACCAGCAGCTCCCTCAAGGACAGGGAACAAGGAACCAAGGGAGATAACCTCTTCCAACATTGCAGCACTCATCCCACAACACCCAAATGAGGTGAACAAAACAGGCCTAGAAATCATGGTGAGGTTCAAGCAAGAGTCCAGATTGTCAGGCAAGTTTGCTGTGAAATCAACCTGGAAGTCAGGGACAAGATCAAGTCCAGTGACTGCTGGGTAGGTCCGTCATGACAGAGCAGGTCCAAGATTAAGCTGGAGAATCAGACTGCAGATCAGAACCATCCATGGCCATGCAAAACTGTGGCTGAGCTCAAGACTGGCACTCCTACAGCATAGCCAAAGAAAAAAAAAAAGAAAAGAGAGATTTGAGGGCACTGGGCTGAGCTTAAAAAAAGCCTCTGTATCCATGGGCAGTGGTGTGGGTTGAGGCCCCAGGTGTGGCTGGTTAGTGGCAGTAAGGCTTATTAATGCATCCAGAGCCAAGAGGTAGTAGTGGAAGAAACAAAAGAAGTCTCTCTGCTTGCTTCTTTGTGTGGTTTTGTGCTAGCAGGAGGGGTCAAAGAAGAAGAGAAGAGATGCAAACTAGGTATGTAGCAATAAGCCAGTCTAGAAATAAGAACAAGGTGGGGAGGGGGAAGAGTGATTACAAACTAGAGAAAAAGGAAACAAAAATAACCCCAAAAGGTGTGAGAACGGGAAGAAGAAAAGAAAGGATGGCACAAAAAAATAATGTAAGCAGAAAAAATAGGGTTCCCATGAGAACAATATAGTTATAGAATACTAAGGCTTTTATGGAAATAAGGGAAGAAGCTGGAGAATGTGTTTATTTTATATATTTTGGAGGCAGCTGGAGCTTTGCCCTTATGATTGTGCCAAAAAGGGAAAAGAAGATTTTGCTAAGTCATTATATTCCATCTTTTTGTTCTCTCCTTCAAGTTGCCTTCATTTTTTCCTGTTACTTCTTATTCTCCTCCATGGTGCAAGGGTCTCTACTTTCCATGGGTGTCTGTAGGATTTCCTATGAAGAAGGCTATTTTTCCTTTTGTTTCCATCTTCTCTTTTCCAAATTCTGTGCCCTGAGCTGTGCCAAGAATTACCCATGGCCAAACTAGGATCAAGTTCATAGTTGACTGTATTTTGCTCTCTTTTTACTTAAGTATGTATTTGACTGACTGTTTATTAGGAAGGGACTACTGACTTATAGTAGATCAGAACTTACTTGCAGTGATGTGAGTGTGGTTTTTCACCAGAACTTAGATCATATCATTGTTAATTGTCTCTAGTAATTTCTCAACCTGTGTAGTCGACTTAAAATGCTTCTTTCAGCTTAATGATGCCAATTCCCATTTCATGCATCTTCAGCCCTTCCATCATCAGCTCTTCTGATGTTTTTCTGTCAACTCAGATTTTCTTTGTCATTTTCCTCCTGCTTCTTAATCACAGATTTAGGCACAATTTTCATTGTCCTTGGCAACCTTGGACCAATGAGCAATTTTACAAAGTGAGAATCAATTGCAATATCATTTTATGCTTCCACATTCAGAAGTATATTCCAAGATAAATGCAAATTCTTATTACTCCTTTGTGTTAAAATATGACAGTGCCTTAATATCTTACATTATTGTACCTTTTTAGTATTTCATTATCTAAATCCAATTAATAAACAGAATATCAGGAAAAAATAGAAAACTTAAAGTCCTTTATAACAGAACAAATTATTCCTAGCTCTGATCACAGATTCTTTTTGCACTGGATTTCACATCCTGCTTTCAAAATAATTGAACTACAGCGTGAACAAAAACGTTACTTAGCAGGACAAACAAAGTGAAAACACAAAACAGAATAAAGATATCTCAGTGGAACATACATATTACTTAATGGTTGTGCACTTACCTCATGTCCACTGCATGGACAGTCACTTCTGACTATATTTGAAAAGAGATAGCTATCTGTGAATTAATCAGAGTCAAATTCTGCTGTATTAAGTCTAGTTTACCCTTATGCTTATAAATCTGACCCATAATCTAATTCAGTCCCACTCCTATATTTAAATTCATGCATGATCTGACAGATTTGATAACCTAAGTTACCATAATGAATTTCTCCTTTCAGCAAATAATGCATGAAGCATCAGATTTCTGGAATTGACCTAAAAATTTGAAAACAAGTCTCATGTAAAGGTTGTCAGGAAAAACATGCCTTTTTATTTTTAAGCTGACATGTAGAAGGTGTGTTACTATTTCTGGTATGTGATAACAAGAACAGACAGGATGTAGTCCTTTAGCGTGGAAGTGGGAGGCACATACTCATGTTACTTTGAATTTAATAATAAGAAATTATATTTATTATTTGAAACATTAACTACTGAGTACACAGGGAATTTGCCAAATATATTGAATTAGTGTATGTATTTGTATTATTTGATTATGTCAGCAAGGAAGGAGCAGATTCCTTCTGTGAATAATTTGCATCTTCCATGTTTTCACTTCAACCAACAATGAAAATAGTTTTTATTTTCCCCCGATATATCAAATTCCATCACTATTGCAAGAGTCTTTCCATCCTGAGCCCCATTCCACAAGAACCTTTATCCACCAATTAGACCTCTTCAGAAGATTTTTGCTGGCACTCAATACCAATTATTTTCACCTGTGACTCCTCAGCACAAACTACCTCAAGCAGGTGGATCAAAAGTCCAGTGTCCTTTGAGACAGGGACTGTGCTGTGTTATTTAGGACTCACACAAACACAGGCTTCCAACCATGTCCCAAACTTCTTCCACTGTGGCCCTGAGCTGGTGGCCTCTCCCAGTCACAGCATGGTGGGACAGGGTGGAGGAGCAGCCACCAACAGCAGTGGTGAGCACTCCCAAATTTGCTTCAGGCAAGATCAGCTGAGTTGGTGTAAACTGTTTAAATGCATTTTCCCTCAGATGAGGTAGAGCCTGCTCTTGTGAACTCTCCTACCTGCAGATTACCAGCTGTAGCAATCTCTGACAGGGAGGCATTGCTCCATAGTGGGGCTTAGTAAGGAACAGTTCTCCCCTCTGGCAAAAAGGGGTCTAAAGATAAAGGTTACCCACAAGTAAGTGAATGCACATTGGCACAGTATACTTATGCAGGCTTCTGGATAGGATAGGATGGCTCCTACTCCTCTTACTTTAGATTGTACTAGGGCTCCTGAGTCTGCCCTCTGAGATTGACACCCAGATTCAGGGATTGTAAGCAGCAGGTAGCTCAACACACCTTCAAAATCACCACAAAGATAAATCATAATCAGCATTTCATCTACCAAATCTGATAAAACTTTGAAAAATCTAATTGCTGTTCTAGCTTGCCTTCAGTCTTTGCTCAGCAAGTGGTAGGTGCATGTTTTCCCCTTGCCCTGTATGAGTATAAAGAAGAGATGTTAGCTACCTCCTTTCTTTGGAAAATTCAGTGGTGGGAAAACATCAAAAGCTCCTGAGAATGCACAACACCTCAGACTTGGATTGAATAGAATGACATTTTCTTATCTGGAAGAACTCTTTGTGGAATTTCTGAATATTTGCATGAAAGATATTGGGGGGGGGCAGGGAGTAATGAAGCAATAGTGAAAAATTGATTTGAACATTTTCCTAAGATATTTTCTCTGTGAAGTTTACATGCCTTTCCATTAGGAAATGTATTAATGGTATCAGTGGAAAGGGTACTATTTGAGGTGAAGCTCTGTACAAGAGTGTTGTGGTTTAAGCTCAGCCAGTAACAAAGCACCACATGTCCACTTGCTCACTCCTCCCCGCCAGTGGGTTGAGGAGGAGCAAATACAATGAAAAGCTCGTGGGTCAAGACAATGCCAGGGAGGGATCACTCACCAGTTATGGTCATGGGCAAAAACCAGACTGAACTTGGAGAGGAAACAAAGTCAATTTAATTTACTACCAATCAATTCAAAATAAGGATAATGGGAAGTAAAACTAAATCTTGAAACACCTTCCCCCCACCCCTCCTTTCTTCCTGGGCTTAATTCACTCCCCATTTTCTCTACCTCCTCCCCCCCAGAGCAGCACAGGGAATGGGGGTT